>QAOA01000660.1:0-98297 GCA_003255065.1 Cercis canadensis | reverse complement strand
CCCCCCCCCCCCCCCCCCCCCCCCCCCCCCACAAAGTTTTGCCCCCTCCATATGCTCTTTTAGTTCTGCCTCTGTCATTAGCAGTTTAGAGTTGTGGCTCTTGTCAATCCTATTGATTCCTTACAAAAGCACTTCAACTAAACCCTGCGCTTGAGGTTTAGTTGTAAGTCTCCTAGTCTCTCTTCAGCATGATATATTAAAATTTGAATGTATTTTAGAATGATTTATGTACTGCATAAAGATCATTCTTCAGCAAAACCATAAAAAAACCTATTGATGATCTCTATAGCTACTTAAAGTTCCTTAGGTATGATCCTTTTGCTATATAATAGTCATTCAATGAAAGAATCAAAGTTCCAATATCAAGTCTATGCTTGTGATTACAGTTAGTAACCATTTTAAATACTAGTGTGGTAGAATTTTTAGGTGAGGGATTAGGCATACCTACTCTCTACCTCAGGTTTTGATATAGAAGAAAAAGATTACTATTATCACCATTATTTGATTCAACCACTCTCACCTGCAGTGCAACAGAATTATAAGGTTTCTTTTGTATAGCGCAATGGGTATTCTTTGGAATGGAATTACCATCCCAGGAACCAAATGACCCCTAGCATAGACTTGAATATTCCATAATAATCTCATAGCTTGTTGTTTCCATCAAAATCCATTTGTACAGTAATCTCATGGACTGTAATGGTTTTCAAATTACAGCAATATTTCACTCTAGTATTATGCCGAATTGACATTCTAGGAGTATGATATAGATTTACACAATTGACTGAGGAGTTGTTGCTTTTTCCATTGGATCTAGCTTCATACTACTTGGCACCATCACATAAAAAATTTCATTTAAAGATAGAAGTATGGAATTATATTATAATACTATAATGAAATGCTTTTAAATAATACATCAAACATTTCTCTAACACTCTGCCATAGCAGCCATACAACTCTTTTTTTTCTTTTTTTTCCCTATCGTCAATGACTCAAATTAAGATCGAACAAACCGAACAGCCACAGTGGATCAGGGTGCTACTAGATGCGAAGGCACGCTTCACTTAAACTTTAATCCCCTGCTCAAATATTCTACATCAGTTACACTAGATGTGCAAACGCTTCTACTTATTTAATAGTGCTTCATGATATATCCGGCATGCCTCCTTTAGTTAGAACACTTCTACTTCTTATTTAACAGTGCTTCATGATATATATATCTTGCATTCCTCCTTGTTTCGAGGATGAAACCTACGTTGTTTGTTACAAGATGAGAACTGAACAAACGAGAGAATAGTTTATGCTGTTGCAGCTCCACCTATCAACAAAACTAACGAAGCAGCAGAAGCCCCTGTGGTAAAATACTTACAGCTTCTTCTACAGGAAGAGATGTGATACAAAAAAAGTAGAACTGACATCTTCATCTTTATTATCCTCTGAGACCACCATGCCTAATTTCAATGAGAGTGATATTTTAATTGTGAACCTAACTCCAAGGGCAAGATTATATATAGCTAGTACAACTGGAGGAGAAATGGACAACATGTATATTTTTACTCTAATAAGCTGGAAATAAAAACAATGGACCAATTAATTGTTGTAAGTTGGTGGATTCATTTTAGGCATAGTTGAGTCAGCTACATCTTATCCTCTTGTGGTTGTTGAAGAAATTCTTGTCAAATACAACTGGCAGATAAAACGATTGGCAAATTAATTGCTGTGTGTTGGTGAAATTAATTGCTGTGTGTTGGTGAAATTAATTGCTTTGTGCAGGTGGGATCATTTTGGCCACAGCTGAAACAATTACATATTCTCTCTGTGGTTGGTGGAGAAATTTTTATCTAATATAGCTGGTGGATAAAACCATGGGTGAATTAATTAATCTGACATGGTGGAATCATTTTGGGCAAAACTAGATTAGTTACATCTTATCCTCTAGTAGTTGGTTGAGAAATTCTGTTATATTCCTAGTCCAAAAAAAGCAAGTGTGGACTATGCCAAGATATTTCCATTGTTCTAGTTTCTACTGTACTAAATTTTTAGTGGGCCTCATATCCTTGTGCAAATTATTGCTGGTGAGACTGTCTAGAGATTGTGGAAACTATCCTTTTTTATAGCCAACTGGGCTGTAGACCTTGGTCACAAGGCTCTTCTCGCAAGAAGAGGGTCTTATGTTTGAGGCCTCTCATTGACAAAATGAGAAGGTCTTAAAGTGCTCTAACACACAAAGCTACAACTATGGCTACTTCAACAACAGGACCAATGGAGCAGGGATGACTCACCCCATGTTTGGTAAGTCTGGCTCCATCCAAAGGTTGGGGTCAAGCCTAGGTTCCTAGATTACCAAAAAAAAAAAAAGAATATCTTTATTTATATGAAAATGAGAATAATATTTAAAATGGTTTCCTATGATATTTAGATGAGTAAAAGAAAAGGAATTATTCATATTAATTTTCATATAAAGTAAAAGGATAAAAATTAAAGAAATTCTTGTCATTCACCTTCGGCTAAAGAACTTCATAAACTAGATATCTCAACGGCTTGCCGTATTTGAGAATTGAACGAATATGATCGTGAAGAAGGCACATACTGCTTGTCCTCCTTTTGTTTTCAAGGTTTCATTTATCTTCTTAATGCTCATAGAATATCACGTATTTATCTGAGTGCTTTGAAAATAACAAATTATCTTCGGAAGAAGGGATCCATGGTTCTGTTTTTATGGACAGCTTACAAGTTCAACTAGGATACAAGTGTAGTTTGGCCACCACATCAAAATTTAATGAGTTATATATGTGAACAAGTATCAAACTAAAAAAAATAAAGGTACTTCATCGGCCAGGATTGGAAACTGTATAGATGGGAGGCCTATTATTTTTTTTTATAAGCAAAAATGGTAGTAAGGATAGGTTACTATAATACTACTGGGTAGGATGCTAGTGGCATATATGGGGATCCATGATACCTCAAATGCATTATTGGCCCTTAGAGGATGTTACTCAACTAGCCCCAGGCACCAAGGGATCTCCCTAAGTAGGGATGCCCACCAAGTGAGATTATTGGTTGCATGGGTGTTTGAACTCGGTACTTTGGAGTTGCAAAGCCCTAAGCTAGAGCCATTTGACCAATAGGGGAGGAAGACATTCTCAATTTCCTAATATATTGAGCTATAGCAGATTCCTTGTTTACTAAATTACTAGTCAACAATTTATTGTATTTATTCTATTAAAAATGTGTGATTAGGTCCGCATTTTCATAGTACACATTAATGAAAAGTCTATTTCTGATTAAATTCTTTCCCCACACTTATTGAAACTTTTCAACTAGACACAAAGAGGAAGAAAACGTAAAGCCTTTATGAAGCTGGAAGCTCAAACAAAGTAGTAATTTGAGTCCAAATTTTTAATTACGAAAATTATTTCTACAAGTTCTAGGGTCTTCATAATGGATGTTGCAATGTCCTATGTTTTCTAATGCAGAGGAAATGTGTTTGGGAACCCCAACATGAGAGTCAGATTCGTAAGATCTGGCTCTCCAAGTGTTCTGACAACCTTTGCGCTTGTTACCTACTGTTCTTGACGCCCTTAGAGCCAAATGGGCCATTGCTTAGTACAAGGCTATCTCTGAGAGGAATAAGAAGAATCATTCCTTGGACCAGGGGCAAGCCTTTTCACAGGAGCGGCTCAATCACTGTTTCCGAACACAAACAAAAGTTGATAAATATTTTATTTAATAATGTTGTAAAAGTTTAGATATGTTTAAAAGTTAGGTCAATTTATGTTTACTAATAGTTAAAGTTTTTTGTAGACGAAGGAGTTAAGGAGAGAGCCTAACGCACTGGAGGTCTTTCGTCACCTCTAGCATAGCTCCATTAAGGACTGGGTCCATCAAAGGGCTCAATCCACTTATGTAAGTATTAAAATCGTTCTTTAGTCTTTATGTCAATTAGGGTTTATATGTATGTATTTTCTGTTAACCTAATTATTTTATCTATACATAATGAGTTTGAGAGGCACTGGCCTAAGAGCCAAACCCAGTCATCTCTTTCTTTTCTGTCGACAACACCTGGCTATTGCTCGATGTGGTTGGCGGAAAGAATAAGAAGGGCCGAGTTTATGGCATGGGCTCTGAGGTCGGTGTATTGGACTCCGCCCGTTCACAGCCTACCCAGCCCTCCCAACAACTGGATGCTTAGATGTTAGAGATTATGTCCCAGATGGTAGACTTGCAGCAGACAGTGGATCGCCTCCACCCAGTGGTTGAGGCACTGGATGCCATTGGCATATCCATGGAGGGGCTCGCATCTATGTTGGGCGACCTACTGCAACAATGTTAAGGTGCAGCATCCGGTTTGGCCCCACAGGCTCCCGCTGACGATCACGATGATGCAGCTGAGGAATTGGGGCCAGACGATGAGGAGTTGTGCTTAGGGCTTTCTATTGTACTTTTACTCTTTTATTGTATAACATTTTTTATTGTAATTAAATTTTATTAATAAATTTTATTTTATTTCATTTCATTTTGATTAATAATTTGATTAAATGTTTAGAAAAAATAAATAGTCATTTGAGACCAAAAGAAATAATTTATCAACTCATTTCTCTTGGATATATGTCCGTGAGAAATTTCTCACAGACACAATCCGTGAGAACATCTACGACTTACACACATGAGATCCTCTCACGCGTAACAAATGCTTATCCTTGAGAAATTGTGAGAAATTTCTCATGGACTAATTAATTCATGAGAAAAATCATTTGTCATGCCTGTTTTTCTCTCACCTTGAAGTATGTGAGAAATTTCGTGAGAATTGTGTTTCTAACAGACTTTTCCTCCATTTCTCATGGATTTTGTCCGTGAGAAAATTCCTTATTTTTTCTAGTGTTTGAAATCCCAAACCTCTCTGATGTACTTAATGACAACATGATCAATACTCAGAGGATTGTGCACACTGTCCCATGGCATCATTGATTGCAAACACATAAACCATTCTTGATTCATACCATCGAAGGTCAATTTGTCCAAAACTAGGATTCATACAATTTTGTAGTTCAACTCTAATGTCAAATGTGACTCTATAGAATTTATGCAGTACTGTCGCAATGTCCTTTTCGGGAGAGCAACGATGCGAGACGGCAAAAAGAATAATAAGTGTAAAATTGTAAATTTCTAAAGTTTTTTAATTAAAAAAATGAGTAGAGAAATTTAATGGAGTCACTACCAATCAATTTAAGGCACGATTGGATGCCTATAAAAAAAAGTTTGGTCTATGTTATCAAAGTTTGGGTAAGAGAGTTGGTTACGTATAGGGAAGATGTTAGCACCCTACGACGCCTGTTCTAGCGAACGGTTACCAATTTAATTTTATGTCATCTAAAAAAATGTTGAATGAAATTGGTCATTAAAATAAATTAATTTGTTATTTAAGCCTTGCCAGTACCTCTGGCAAAACCTAGAAAGATGCTTCAGAACTATTGGGTAGAGATAGTGATTGTCATTACAATCCTCTCCTAATTTATTCTGTCATAGGCAAGTTTTAACATTTTTATTGTCTAAGTAATAATTAGAAAATATACGAAGTACAATTTATTATGCATGTTATAAAATGAGTTTGAGATTTATTAAAAAAGATTTTTTATTGAAGGTCTTTTTTAGTCTACCAGTAAATTTGGAAAGGCCAAAGGGACACTCCTCACCTCCGGAATGTCAAAATGTCGCCATCATTATGGCTAATTTTGATTATTCTCTCGTCGGTAATCTTATTTCAACATGAACAGAGATAATGATAAAATAAAATAAAATGTAATGTAAAATGTCAAAAATACAGTGATTAAAAGAATCAAAGTAATATTGAAAATTTCATTGCTCATTTCAGTACCTCTAACATAACCAATAAATTATCCATCACCTCAGGAAAATTAAGAAAGATTGTCGACATAATTCTTTCCTAACTTAATCCGTCGTTGGACTTTGATTTTATTTACAAACAAAGTTAACATTTTAAAAAAATAAATAAAATAATAATAAAGTAACAATTTAGTGGGCTAAACTATGAACAGATAATAATTAGAACAAAAGAGACTTATTCAAATTATTAAAGTCCAAACCCATCAATAATAAATAAAGCATTAAGAAACTATAGAGCAAATTAAGCAAATCAGCCCACTTTATGGGCCCAGTCCAATAATGACAAATGATAATGAAAAAAAGAATCAAAATAAAAATAATTAAAAAAAATGAGACAAAGGCAGCCACATGGTCAACATTCTAAGTGAAAGCAATTAAAAAAAAAAGTAAAAACAAAAAGGAAAAAGGGAAATAGTGCATTGAAAAGTCAAACACACAAATTGAAAAGGGAAAAGAAAGAAACAAGAATAGAGAAGGGGAGTAGAGAAGGGGGGAGCGGCGATGGAAGAGAAACAAGAAGCAAAGGGTGGAGAAAACACAGAAATCTCATGGACTCAGCTCTATTTCTCAACAATCAGTGACAAAGGTAAGAAATTTCACTCTTTATTTCTCTAAATTTCTTTATATGATGAGGATTAAGGAGGCATAGCCGAGTCCAAGGAGGAGCTGGTTGGACCCTTGACTAGGTCTAGGGCAAAACATCTCCAATTGCATGTGGGAACGTTGATGAGACAAGCATGCAAGGAAGAAGACTTGGCTTCGGAAAGCAGCAAGACAAACCAAGTGAAGTGGATCACATGCATAGCTGCAAGAGATGATGAACACGGTTTCGTAAAGACCAGAACACGAGGCTGTGTCCTGGCCGTGTCAGACAACACGGGTATTCCTAGAGTGGAACACAGGCCGTGGCAAGGTCGTGTCCTATTAGCCGAGACATGCTGATCACTGGAGGTAGAACACATGCATGATGAGGCAGGACACGGCCGTGTCATTAGGCCGCGTCACTTTAGTCAACTTTCCGAGTTTTACTTTGCTTTTGGGGTATTTTGTTTTAAGACTTGTTAGTTCTTCTCCTGAATTATTTAAGGAGCTAAAGCCTTTGTCTTTAGCAATTAATTAACCAACATTTTGGAATATATGCAATTAAGAGATTTCTCTCTTGTCCTCTCCATGGAGAGCTCAAGCCATCTAGGTGGATTCCTAGCATGGTGTTCCTAGATCTTATCACTCTCCTTCTTCCCTAATCTAGAGTATGGCGGTTTATTTACTTCTGCATCTTGTTCATGTTGACTATTGATTATTTGGGTTAAGGAGGGTTAGTTAAGCTTTGCTGAAATTAGGTTACCTTACTTGATTTTCAAAGGTCTTTACATATTTTCCATCCACCTTTACTTGGTTTTTCTGTCAGTGAGTAGGAGATTTAAGACAGTGAGTAGAAAAATGTGAAAATGTAGAAAAATTATTATAAAAAATGATGGAGTCACCACCAATAGATTTAAGACACAATTGGACACCTATGAAAAAAGTTGGTCTACGTTATTAGAGTTGGGTAGGAGAGTTGGTTACGCATAGGGAAGGTGTTAACTCCTTACAACACCCGTTCTAGCGAAAGGTTACAAATTTAATTTTATGCCATTTAGTATTGTTGAATAAAATTTGTCCTTAAATTTAATTGTTGAATAAATTAAAAATATTTTAAAAATTATATTTTTAAATGTCTCACCTTATTGTGCATATTGTCAAAAGTGACAAATAACTATGATCAATATTTTTTATGCTTTAATTTTTATTATTAGATCTCGCCAGCACCTTTGGCAAAATCTGATAATAAATCCTTAAGAGTATTTGGTAGAGATACTAATTTTTATTACAATCCTCCCCTAATCTATTCTGTGATAGGAAATGTTTAATTCTTTAAAAAATGATTATGATAAGCGAAAAGTGTAAAAGTAAAGTTTTGGAAAATATAATAGTTACAAACGCATAAAAATAATAGTGATGTTGGAGATTTCATAAGTTCCGCCAATGCTTCTGGTAAAAAAAATAAATTATCCCTCACCTCAGAAAGGTTAGGAAATATCGTCACTGTGATTATTCCCTATCTTATGCCGTCGTTAGGAATAAAGTCTTTCATTTGCTAGGTAAAAGTAAAAAGAAAGTCATGATAATAGAGAACATAAGGTAAGCAAAATAATAATTAAAAGCATGTTCATATTCAAGAAAATAATAGTTGGACTTACTGACTAAACAATACCAAATCTGCATATTACTAAAAGGCTTTTGGTCAAAGAAAGCCATATATTAAAAAAACCAAATAGACTAGTACTAAAAATAAGCCCAACACAATCAATACTAGAACAACAAGCTAAGAAAAAATAAAATAAAAAAAGCGGTAAGTTGGACCTTATGTTCTCTCTGAATCTTGTGTCTTTTCCATTCCGCTGGGAACTTGTTTATAGGCAAAGAGTGATTATCAATTGTTATTGATGATCATTTATGAATAATTTTTTCAATTACACCCATGAATAATTACTGGTTTTGGCGGTATTGAGGTGATGGAGGAGAGTTGAATAAAGAAAAAGTGAGGCAGCCATTGCTGCAGGGTAGTGGGACGTGTTCTTGTAGTGCTGCTGTGCGATGGATGTACCAATTTGTTTTTACTTTGGCTTTTCTTTTATCTTCTTCTCTTTTTTGTTTTCTATGTGAATTCTAAATAAATTTTTTAGATATTTGCAACTTGGATCAAAATTGACCAAGCCCTCTAGTGCAAATGGGCCAATATAAATGGACCAATCCTAAGAAAACATGAAAAAACCCAACCAAACTAAATAAATAGAAAAAAAAATGATTAAATCAATTAAAACAAAAATGATTAATATAATCAAATTGAAGTTGACCTAGACAAAATTGGGTATCCACCATGGATATCCAAAGTTTTCAGCGCAAGTAATTAAATTCTTGTGGAGAATGAAAAGTTTTAAAAATTTTGAATTTAACTTACGGAAAAGTTTTTTGTGCAAGTAATTAAATTAATCTCTATCCATATCTATACTATTATAAAGGTAAATTCCCATTTAATATTCTTATATTAGTATATCAAAAAATTATATAAAATTTTTAATTTTAGTAGCTAGTGGTAACTAATATACCTCATTTTTTCTCACTTCTTAAGGAGTTTTGCATTTTCACAGAAATTTGTATATTGTTGTATGTCTAGGAAGAACTAATTTCAACAAAACCATGCTAATAAAACAATAGAGGCCTCTGATTAGGCCTGTTATTATATAGCTTCCATTGAAACCCAAAAAAGAAGTTTTACATTGCAATCTAAGCAAATTGCATTTCTTTTTTTTCTTTTTTTTTTTTTTTACTGTGGAGGAGGGCGTAAAGTGGCATCAAACATGACTCTTGTGGAAAGAGTTTGAATAAACACTCTGCAATGATCCACTTAAAGTTGTTTGTGTCAAATCTTGAGTATACAGATCAACAAGTATAAGAATAATGTAATAGAAATGGTATAATTAGGGAACCGCTTTCCTTCAATGTTTCAGCAAAAAATAGTTTGGGTATTACATGTCAGTCGAGCTTTGTTTGTCTAACACTAACTAAGTTTTCTGCCCTGATAATTGTATCTTTAAAAAATATTTTCAAAAAGGCTTTTGTCATGGTAATAAATAGGATTTGGATCTCTAAATTGATGTACTTTAGAGAGTAACATACTGAAAGATAATTATTCATAAAAAAAAAATTGATTTGACAGTTGAAATTGTGATTAAGTTTTTTAGTAACCAAAACTTTAGGGTGAGGGAGGCTTTCTCATTCCAAGACGAGGGCATGGCACAGGCCTTAGTGATGGTTTACAGTGATACTTACAAATTGCTTATCAAAGAGGAACTGCTCGTAGTGAGATTTGAATCTAAGTCTCACAAGCAAACTAATTGAACCCTTATTACTAGCTGAATCAACGCACATTGGGATTGTTATAAAGTGTATGCACTTAGACGAGGATTTATAGATTTCTCAAAATTTACTTCTTTAATTCTCTCATTAATGATTGTAAGAAGTGTATTTTATTCTCTAAAGTGCACCAACACTTTAGAGGATCCGCATAAAAGGGATAATAAGATAAATATCCTAGAACTGACTTATATATGCATATATTCTTCTTCATATAATAAGATAAAATAAGCAAAATAAGAAATTTTCTGGATTCCAACGAAATTTTTTCATTGAAATTTTGACAAATTTCCGTTGGAATTTCAAACTCCAACGAAAATTAGGTTGTTGGTATTGCAAAATTTCTACGAAAATTTTCAACGGAACAATAATTCCAATAGAAAATTATTCTTGGAACTTGGGTATGGAAAGGAAGTTCCAATGAAAAATTCCCACAAAATTTTTGATTGGAATTTCCTATTTATTGATTTTTCTAATTTTTAAAAAAATGCCATAGGATATCCGTTGGAATTTTTAATTTATCATTTACCATAATAATATTTTTGGGAATAATATGCAAAAGGGAGAAAAAAAAAGATGAGAGAGAAACACTAAATTGATTGATTCCACGAGACAATACAAAATGGTATAAAGTCAAAAAAGAAAACACTGTTATATTCATGATGCTTCTCTTTCATTACATTTCGAATTGTAACCGAATTAGATGGAAATACATTCTAAGCAATAGTACGGAGTGGGAATCTCACAATGGTAACTGGAAGTACCCAAAAAGTGGGGAAAAAAAACAGAAGAAGAAAAAGCAATTTGCATGAAGTTTAAACGGACTTCAGAGTATAGACTGAATGAAATCTGCAAGAAACCCCCCGCCTTGTATCTTGATCGTTGGAAGGGGAAAAGTAAAAAGAGGTTATACTTTTTCATTCTAAATTTTGGAGCCAACACCAGGAACCACCGCTCAAAAACCCATGACATCAGTATGAACCTTGTATCAACGCATCAGTAGCAAATGAACTAAAGAAAGAGGACAAAGAGCAATGAAAAAGATCGAAAAAGAAACTCAATTTCCCAACACCTCTGACCATGTATGATACAACAGAGAGACATTAATCCATCTTCACCAAGGCTTCTTAGCATCAAATTGTACCTCAACTTTGAGATCCATTTTTAACAGAAGCACCTCCTTTGTCCCGCTATACTACCAACCCTCAAAAAACCAGAAGACTAGGAAAATCCATTAACTTTGACATGCATTGACCCTACTGTGAGAACATCAATTGGTTCTCTATTAGAAACGCCAACTGAAGACAGTTTAGTCTCAACCGGCTACGGGGTAATAGTGACTGAAGCAATTTTTAAGATTGAAGATATATCATCTTTGTCAACTACAGTTTTGTCAGCATTTTCATCTGCAGAGTTTGTACTGGTAACATCAGGATTACTAACAATCTGCTTAGTACTTATGACGTGGACTAGGTCGCAAGAAATTTCATAGAACGGGAAGAGCATAATAAAGCCCAAAAGAAAAGATGCCCTAATTGATCTATTTCAATAATAAGGGCATAATTTTCACCTCGGGTGGAGTTACGGGGCCCATGACTAGCTGTTTCAAAGCTCGTTCAAAGGCCCACATCATGACAACCAGGTTTGAGCTGGTTGAGGCTGTTTTCGGGTCCAAAATCCTTCAAAAACGTCTGTTTTGTAGTTTATTGATTTCTTTTGTAATGTTTTAGGGTTTCCTTTTAGTACTTAAGCTTTATGTTTTATTGTAGCCGTATTCAGAAAATTATTCACTTTCTTTGAGAATTATATAGTTTGTGTTTGAGGTTCCTTTATTTGCTTTCTTGCTGCTTCAACTTAGAACTGAAATCTGTTTTAGGCTCTTTGAATCGTCATTGAGCTTAGAAATCTTCTCCTCTTTGCCTGGAGATACGTCAACAACAAAATGTGACTTTCGGAATGGTTCAATTGCCTGTATGAGAAATAGACTTTCAACAACAAAATGTGAATTTTGATAAGCAACTTGGCTTTCTCTTCCTGCATGATCTTTTGACGATTTTCATGATACATAAAGTCATCCAACAAAGATGTCTTCAAAGAATGATTTTGAATATCTTCAGCATTTCCAAACCTTTCTTATACATCATCTGCAAATGAGCAAGAGACATTTAATAGTGAAAGCAATAACTAAGTGATAAAAAAGGGAAAGGACAGAACTACTGTAAAAGTGTCCAATATATATTCATATTTCAAGTCAAAATAAAACCACAATATAACCCTAGATTATAAGCATACAAAATGGAGACCACCGCCCAGTGAAACTGAATAAATCCATTTCACAATTCTATATTCTCATGATACAATCACAATAGCAATTGAGTTTAATTACATATAATATTTAGATATATAAGTCAACGAGTAATTTTACATCTTCATAGTCTTCACATATAACTTTCTAGCATTATTCCCCATCGATCATGCATTTTGATGTCACCAACATCACAAGCCCAGTCAAGTGTATATAGACAACACAACAACAGTATTACCAGTATTCATTGGTTCATTCAATCAAAAAATTGTATTATCCTAGTATTCTACAATTATAGTGACAACAGAATGAGACATGAGACATAACTAATATTTGGTCTGTAAGTCACTGGCTTGTTCTCGTTGTTCTCCAATATGATGTGGCTAAAATTTGCATTTGGCACATGTTTAATTATGTGCCACTTTACAGAGAAGCTCCCACTCCATTTATCTTGCTGCCAAAAGTCCATATCCTTATTAAAGTCAACGGGACTGACCATCTCTGCAACACCGCAGAATTGGCCACTTGCATTGACCTTGAATAGAAAATAACAATAAGCACAGACAAAAAGGAAAAACTAGCCTAGAAATATTTGCAAGATATAGTGAACTTGAATATAGAAATAGCATGATGACATTCAGAAAAAAGAAAAAAAAAAAAAAAAAAAANAAAAAAAAAAAAAAAAAAAAAAAAAAAAAAAAGGAAGATATTGAGTCAGTGATGACCAAGAAGAGAAGAAGCAAAAGGAGAGAAATATCTCGTGTATATTGAAGATGAGTTTAATCGAATGAATACAAAACACTGCACAGTAGCAAATATCTAAGGAAACTATACTGACGTGTAAATAACCATCAACCAATAAGATTGAGGCAAAGCTAACTAACTAACTAACCAGCTAAGCTAACTTACTAACCAACTCTGTTAGTGAGACTTACACTGAGAACTAACTAATTAACTCCGTTAACTATATACGCAGTCTAATACTCCCCCTCAAGGTGGGAGATAGATGTCTAATACTCCCATCTTGGACAATACATATCTGAATTGAGTAGCAGGCACTGCTTTGGTGAGGAGATCAGCTAGTTGGTGTTGAGACTTGACATGGACTAGCTTAAGGAAACCAAAGTTCACATGTTCTTTGATGAAATGGCAGTCAATGTCCACATGTTTGGACCTGTCATGAGCCATAGGATTTGAAGCGAGATGAATGGCGGACTGATTGTCACAAAAGACCATCATGGAAGGGACTGATATTTCAAAGATTCTGCAGAGTTGTCTCAGCCATAGAAGTTCACTTGTGACATTTGCCAGTGCACGATACTCAGCCTCTGCAGAAGAGCATGACACAGTGGGCTGCCTCTTTGATTTCCTAGTAATGGGAGAATTACCAATGAAGACACAATAACCAGTCATGGATCTTCTTGTATCAAGGCAGCTCCCCCAATCTGCATCAGCAAAGGCAGTAACCTTCAAGGAGGAAATGGAAGGGAAAAAGAGACCTTGTCCTGGGCAAGACTTGAGGTACTGAAGTAGGTGATGGATAGCATCCAAATGTGGAGTTCTGGGACATGACATGAACTGGCTGAGCTTATTGACAGAGTAGCTAATATCAGGTTTGGAGATTGTGAGGTACATAAGGCAACCAATCAACCTACGGTACAAGGCAGCATCTAGCAACAAATCCCCTTCTGTTTTATTGAGTTTCAGATTAGGTTCCATTGGAACTGACAGGGGTTTGGAAGCTGAGAAACCAGTGTCCTCTAATAGTTGCAACGTGTATTTCCTTTGAGAGAGAGATATACCTCTAGCAGAGAGAGCAATTTCCAAGCTTGGGAAGTACTTCAAGTCACCAAGTACCTTGAGTTTGAATAGCTTCTGTAGTAAGTGTTGAATTTGGTGAACAAACTTGGCATTGGGGCCTGCAATGATTATATCATCAACATAGACAAGTAAAAGAACTAAATTGGCACTTTTGCCAATGGTGAAGAGAGAATAGTCACTGTGAGACTGAGAGAAACCGTTTTGTAGCAAGGTAGAGGAGAATTTGTGAAACCACTGCCTTCAAGGATATCTCAAGCCATAAAGGGACTTGTTGAGTTTACACACCATGTTCTCCCCCTTAATCGTGTAACCCAAAGGAAGTTGCATATACACTTCCTCAAACAAATCACCATTGAGGAAGACATTGTTGACATCTAACTGGATCATGGTCCAGTGTTTAACTATTGCAACTGACAAAAGCAATCTGACAGTGGTGATTTTGGCGACTGGTGAAAAAGTGTCAAGGAAGTCAATCCCTGCTTGCTAAGTATAACCCTTTGCAACCAAACGAACCTTATATCTATCTAGGCTACCATTGCCTTGGTATTTAACTTTGTAGATCCATCTGCATCCAATGGTATGTCTATCTTTTGGGAGTGGCACCACTGTCCATGTGTTGTTAGCTGTCAGTGCATCCAATTCTTCCTGTATAGCAGTCCTCCACTCAGGAAATTTTACTGCTTGATGATAGAACTGAGGCTTATAAATGGTAGAAACTTGCAGAATGTATTGCTTGTAGTTGGCAGATAATCTGTCATAAGTCACCACTTTCTGTATTGGATATGGAATGGTGGAAGCTGACATGGAGCACACATAATCTGGGAGATAGGCAAGATGTCTGAGAGTTCTGCTTGTCCTACGAGGGGTTGGAGTGCCATGGACCTGAGGAAGGGCAGATGTTGAGGATGTTGTGGCAGCTGTAATAGGAAGAACATTTGGAACAGGAGCAACATTTGTGGCAGGAATATCAGTAATAGGAGGAGAAGCACTGTCAAGGTGAGGTGTAGGAATGACCAAGTCATGGAATAGGTCTACTTCCTGAGTTTGTGTGGGAAGGGTTTGGAAAGGAAAAACTGATTCATGAAAAATTACATCTCTGGAAATTAAAAACTTTCTGGTTTGAAGGTTGTACAATTTGTAACATTTGAAGCCTAAAGGGTAGCCCATGAAAATGGCAGGTATGGCTCTTGGTGAGAATTTATTCCTAACATGCAATGGGGTAGATGCGAAGCATAAACAGCCAAAAACCTTTAATGGTGCATAGTTAGGTTCCTTGTTGTAAAGTAATTGAAAAGGTGTTTGATTTTTGAGAATTGGATATGGGGTTTTGTTTATGAGAAACACAACAGTGATTATGCACTCACCCCAGAATCTTAAGGGAAGATTGGACTGAAACATCAAGGAGTGTGCCACATTCAACCAGTGCTGGTGTTTCCTTTCAACCACTGAGTTTTGCTCAAGTCTATAAGGGCAGGAAAACTAATGAAGGACACCTTCTTTCTGCAGAAATGCTGTCAGGGCCAATTATTTTGCATTATCAGTCCTCAATTGTTTAATTTGCTTACCAAACTGAGTTTTGATCAAGGCAAAGAAATTGATAATGGAAGATGTTGCATCTGATTTTTGTTTTGACAGATATATCCATGTAAATCTCGTGTAATCATTAACAATAGTGAGAAAGTAGGCCTTACCATCATAAGTGTGGTGATGATAAGGACCCCATATGTCAAAGTGTATTAGATCAAAAGGAGCAGTGGTCAAAGTAGTAGATGATGGGAAAGAAAGTCTTCTAAGTTTCAAAAGAGGACAATTTTGACAACTATGCGAAAAGTAAAGCATTGGAACAGAAAATGGAATTTTATTACTGATGAGTTTCAAAACTTTATTTGACAAGTGACCTAATCTAGCATGCCACAAATGTGCATGAATGGAATTTGGTAATGTTGTAATACAATTTGAACTATTGAAAGAATGAAAAACATATGAATTTGCTACAACAGGAGCAGGTGAGGACTTTTTGACAGCATGGATGCTTCCCATATTAGCAAAACCTTGTTGATTAACCAAAGTAGCTTGGTAAATGTATAATCCTTTGCACAGATCACCCCTGCCAATCATCCTTAATCTGTTGAGATCCTGGATTTGGCAGGAATCATTGTGAAAAGTAACTGTTAATTGTGAATTTAGTAACAAGGAAGTTATTGATATGAGATTAACATGGAATTCAAGAATATAAAGGACTTTATGTAGTATCAATTCAGGTGACAAGTGTACTGCGCCATCAGCTGAGACTGATACTCTTGAGTTATTTGGAAGAGTGACAAAATGATTCTTTAGATGTTTGTAAGAAGTAAAGAAATTGAGAGATCGACATACATGTGATGTTGCTCCTGAGCCAATGATCCAGGAGTCAGAATGAACAACAAAAGTGGCACTAAGGGTAGAAAGAACCATACCAGTAGGGGTTGATTCCACAGGATTGTCCACATCAGGTATAGCAGCCTGTGACAATTGATTTTGAAGCAAATGTATCAATTGTTGATACTGCTGCGAGGCCATTTCCAAAGAGTGTTCCAAGGATTGAGTCAGGTTTACATGAGAGACTTGATTTACATTGCCTGCCTGTCTGCCTTTCTTGTAGCCTGGTGGATAACCATGAAGTTTATAACATCTATCCTTCGTGTGTCCAAGAACACCACAGTGAGCACATAATGGCCTGTCTTTCTTGACATATCTCTACTTGCCATCAGAATTATTCTTGGAAGATGAGTGTGTGACTGCATAGGCAGCTTGAGACTCAGATGGACTTAAGAGATTACCAATTTCCCATTGCTTTTCTTCTTCCATTACCAAGGAAAATACCTTGTTAATTGGGGGAAAGGGATCCATTAACAGGATTTGGCCCCTGACATGTGAGTAAGAGTCGTTTAGCCCCATCAGAAAACACAGGACATGTTCTTGCAGCAGATGCTCCACAATTGCATGGACAAATGGGACGATATTCACCAAGTTCTTCCCAGATTCCTTGAAGCTTGGTGAAGTATTGCTCCACTATCATCGATCCTTGAGAAAGATTGACCAATTCTTTCTTGAGTTGGAAAATTCATGGACCATTTTGTTGCTGATAACGTTCTTGAAGATCTCTCCAAATATCTGTGGCAGTTGCAGAATAAATCACGCTAGCAGTGATTTCATTTGATACTGAATTAAGCAACCAAAAAGCCACAATGTTGTTATTATGCTGCCAAGCTAACAAAAGCTGAAAGTTGCTTGCATTAGGAACCTGCATTGATCCATTGAAGAAACCAAGCTTGTTCTTGGCCATCAAGACCATGCGCATGGCTCAACGCCATGAATTGTAATTGTCTCCGGTGAGCACTTGCGACACTAGAATGAGCCTTGGAGAATCCGAAGGGTGAAGAAACAGTGGATTTGCAGCATCATCAATGGTGGAATTCGCCATGAACGAGTTGAACAAGAAGAAAAACAGAGGAAGTACAATGCAATCGAAACTTCAATGCACAGAAACGGAAGAGCAATTTTGCTTTGATACCATATTGAGTCAATGATGACCAAGAAGAGAAGAAGCAGAAGGAGAAAAATATCTCGTGTATATTGAAGATGAGTTTAATCGAATGAATACAAAACACTGCAAAGTAGCAAATATATAAGGAAACTATGCTGATGTGTAAATAACCATCAACCAATAAGATTGAGGCAAAGCTAACTAACTAACCAGCTAAGCTAACTTACTAACCAACTCTGTTAGTCAGACTTACACTGAGAACTAGCTAATTAACTCTGTTTATTGAGACTAGTTATGCAGAATTAGTTATTGAGACTAGTTATGCAGAATTAGTTACAATTGTTAGTTAGGCCTGTATAGGATAGTTAAGCGTTAGTTTTTCTCTTGTAATATAACTTGACACACAGCTGTGATGACAGCTAGCATCAGGCATGCCACGTGGTCAAGCTCATAACAAACTTGTAACCGCCTCTCATCTCATCCAAGTTATATAAGGATGAGCTAGCAGTGGTTCAGCAACATATCAAATAATCAATTCTATTCTTTTACAATTCGCATTATGGTATCAGAGCGTTCATTTTTCTGTAGAGTTTAATCATCATTCAATCATGCCAAAAGCTCCCGCTGCCAACCATGGTGCAGCCAACCGTGGCGGATCACCATCTCAAGCTGCACCAATCATTCCACCCAGAGTTGAAGAAGATCCTGCGAGCCCCTTCTTCATCCATGGAAACGAAAATCCAACACTGATGTTGGTACCAGAAATTCTTCAAGGAGGCAACTATCACAGTTGGGCAAGATCAATGAAGTTAGCCCTGCTTGCAAAGAACAAATTGCAATTTGTTGATGGCTCAATCCATCCACCTACTCCAAATGATGTTTTCTATCGTGCTTGGGAAAGATGCAATACGATGGTGCTGTCATGGTTGATCAAGTCTGTACATCCTACCATTGCCAAGAGCATTTTATGGTTTGATCTTGCACAACATGTGTGGAGTGACTTGAAAGACAGATTCTCTCAAGGGGATCCCTTCAGAATCATGGAGCTCCAAGAAGAAATCTTTCACCTAAGTTAGGGTGTGTCTTCTGTCACAGAGTACTACACAAAATTGAAAATACTATGGGATGAGTTATCCAATCTGAGACCAATACCACCATGTACATGCATAGCAGGAGGTTGCAGATGCTTCACCACAGCATACACTTACCACATTCAGGATCAAACGATTAGATTCTTGAGAGGGCTCAATGATGCCTATGCCACTGTCAAATCTCAACTTATGCTAATGGAACCACTGCCTCCCATTAACAAAGTGTTTTCACTTGTCTTACAACACGAAAGACAGTTTATAACTCCCATTATGGAAACTGATTCTCAGCAAGAAACTGTAGCACTAGCAGCAAGGTCCTATAATGGTAGGCAACCAGCTTCTAGCAAGAAACCATATTGCACATTCTGCAGCATGACAGGGCACACTGCTGATGCATGCTACAAGAAGCATGGCTACCCCCCCGGTTATAAACAGAAGTCCAGACCACCATATCGAGTCAATCAATGCACTGATCCTTTTGTTACAGATGAGGAAGACACAGATGCAGTGGAAGAAACATCACATGCACCAGAAAATCAAGAAGTGCGATTAACTCAGGAGGAGTATAGCCAAATCATGAATCTCCTTCATAACAACAAGTCCACAGTTTCTACATCCAATGCTTCAGCTGTTAATGCCTTGAAGTTGACTTCAACGTTTTCTGGCCTCACTGTTCTCGAGCCCAAGGAATCTCATGATCACAATTCTGGTATGCATTCTGTCGACATGTCCAATTCTGGTATGGTACTTTCTTGCCAATCTACTGATATAAACTACAAGGATTCATGGATCATAGATTCTGGTGCTAGCAATCATGTTACTTGCTGCTATGAATTTTTTGATTCTTGTGTGTCAGTGAGCAATTACTTTGTTAGTCTACCTAACAACATGTCAGCAGAAGTTACTCATATAGGTTCTGTAGTTTTTTCAGACAAACTAGTTTTGCACCAAGTCTTATATGTTCCTACCTTCACCTTTAATCTCATATCAGTAAGCAAGGTAACTAAGGATCTAAACTGTGCTTTCTTATTGCATTCTGACAATTGCTTAATCAAGGAGAGTGCTTCATGGAGGACGATTGGATATGCTAAGGAGCATTTGGGGCTGTATCAACTAGCCAATCCTACTGTCAAGAGCAGATCATCATTTGAACCTAGTCACTGTAATTCCAACACAGATAAACACACAGTAGTTTCTCATTCTTCTCTTAGTTCAATAAATAGCTACAGCAATAATCATGATTGTCATGCTTTTGATCTATGGCATTATAGACTAGGACATCCTCATCATAATAAGGTCAAAATTTTAGCACAGTCCATTGCTGGTGTACACTGGAATTCAGAAATAAAATGTGACATTTGCCACTTGGCCAAACAGAGAAGGCTTTCATTTCCTACTAGTTCTTCTGCTTCTATCAAAACATTTGATCTTGTGCATGTAGATATTTGGGGGCCTAGCTCAGTCCTATCCATGGATGGGCACAAATATTTCCTGACAGTAGTTGATGATTTTAGTAGATACACTTGGCTTTACCCAATGAAGACAAAGGGAGAGGCTCGACCTTGTTTGCAGAAATTTATAACTCTTGTTCAAACTCAATTTGATAAAACCATCAAGGTCATTAGAAGTGACAATGGTGCTGAATTTCGAATGGTTGATTTCTATAATCAACATGGTATTGTGCATCAATTTAGTTGTCCTTACACCCCACAGCAGAACTCGGTTGTAGAAAGAAAGCACCAACATATTCTTAATGTCACAAGAGCTTTACTCTTCCAATCTGGTATACCTCTCACACTATGGCATTATGCAGTAGCTCATGCTGTCTATTTGATAAACAGAACTCCAAGCAGGGCCATTCGTAATCTTACACCTTTTGAGAAGTTATTCCAGTGCCCTCCTAAGCTCCAACATCTCAAGGTTTTTGGTTGCCTATGCTTTGTAGGCACTAGTGGCTCCTCTAGAAGCAAGTTTGATGCTAGAGCTTCAAAGTGTGTCTTATTGGGCTATGTACATGGTGTCAAGGGTTTTAGAGCCTTGGATCTTCACTCCATGAAGCTCATTGTGTCTCGAGATGTTATGTTTCATGAGGCCTCATTTCCTTTTCTTGACAAAGCTCCAAGCTCATCTCCTGACCAGTGGCAGCTAGAGCAATCTCCTTTCAATTCAAAATGCTCACCTCAGAAGCCACACCCTCACTCTCCACCTACCCTTCTTTCTGATGATCCCTCCGCTGATACAACCCCTCAACCTTCCTCTGGTACTCCTATTAACAGTCCAAATGGACCTTCCTCTGGTACTTCCATTGACAGTCCAAATGGTCAGAATACTCCTTCCATCATTACTAGACCTCGAAGGCAAACCACAGCTCCTCAATACCTTAAAGATTATCACACCAGAATCAATTGTCTCCCTGGAGTATCCACAGTTAAACACCCTCTTTCTCATGTTCTTTCTTATAGCCATTTGCCTCAACAACATCAGGTTTTTGCTCTGAACATTACCACTGTTAGTGAGCCAAAAACCTTCACTGAAGCTGCCACTCACTCTTGTTGGCAGAAAGCAATGGAGGAAGAAGTCCTGGCTTTAGAACTCAATCAAACTTGGGTTCTCACACCCCTACCTCCTGGAAAGAAACCCATAGGCTGCAAATGGGTCTATAAAATCAAACATAAGGCTGATGGCACTATAGAGAGATATAAGGCAAGGCTTGTTGCTAAAGGATACACACAACAAGAAGGTGTGGATTACTTAGAAACCTTCTCACCTGTTGCCAAGTTGACCACTGTCAGAACTCTTTTAGCACTAGCTGCTGTCAAGGGCTGGGAGATGCAACAATTGGATGTGAACAATGCTTTCTTACATGGGGATTTAAATGAGGAAGTTTACATGACTCTTCCACCAGGGATGACCACTCAGGATCCTACACTAGTTTGCAAATTGCAGAAATCCCTCTATGGCCTCAAGCAAGCAAGTAGACAATGGCATTATAAACTCTCTACTGCCTTGCTCTCACAGAATTTCCACCCTGCTGCCTCAGATTCTTCCCTATTCGTTAAAAAGACTGATCACTCCTTCACTGCTTTGCTTATATATGTGGATGATGTGATCATGACAGGGGATAGCATGCAGGAAATTCACCAAATCAAGCATTTTCTCGACCAAGAGTTCAAGATCAAAGACTTAGGTGCACTAAAATTTTTTCTTGGCTTGGAAGTTCATCACACTGCATCAGGCATCAATCTCTGTCAGAGAAAATATGCCTTAGAGCTCCTTGCTGATTCTGGATTCCTGGGATGCAAACCTGCCAAGACACCTCTGGCAAAGGGTGTTATTCTAAACTCCACTGATGGCACACTTTTGACAGACACCTCGATTTACAGAAGGTTGGTAGGAAGACTCCTCTATTTGACTAACACTAGGCCAGACTTGGCCTTTGCAGTACAGCAACTGTCTCAATATATGGATAAACCAACTACTGTCCACCTTAAGCATGCCCACAGAGTCTTAAGGTATCTAAAGAAAGATCCAGGCAAAGGTTTATTTTTCTCCTCCACTTCCTCCCTTCAACTTAAATGTTTTTCGGATTCTGACTGGGCATCTTGCTCAGAAACAAGAAGAAGCATCACAGGATTTTGTGTGTTTCTTGGAGAAGCATTAATAGGATGGAAGGCTAAGAAGCAATCAACAGTTTCTCGCTCCAGCACAGAGGCTGAATATCGAGCTCTAGCAAGTGCAACTTGTGAGTTAGTGTGGCTGCAATACCTGTTGCAAGACCTTCAGGTTCCCTTCTCACAAGCTCTTCTCTTTTGTGACAACAAGTCAGCCATTTATCTTAGTCACAATCCAGTTTTTCATGAACGGACTAAACACATTGAGATAGATTGTCATGTGGTCAGAGACAAAATCCAAGCTGGTGTCATCAAGCTTTTACCTGTGCACACCTCACAACAACTGAGTGATTGTTTTACCAAAGCTCTTTCAGCACCTAAGTTCGAAGCTTTCATATCCAAACTGAATTTCCAAAGCTTGTATGCTCCAGCTTAAGGGGGGCTATTGAGACTAGTTATGCAGAATTAGTTATTGAGACTAGTTATGCAGAATTAGTTACAATTGTTAGTTAGGCCTGTATAGGATAGTTAAGCGTTAGTTTTTCTCTTGTAATATAACTTGACACACAGCTGTGATGACAGCTAGCATCAGGCATGCCACGTGGTCAAGCTCATAACAAACTTGTAACCGCCTCTCATCTCATCCAAGTTATATAAGGATGAGCTAGCAGTGGTTCAGCAACATATCAAATAATCAATTCTATTCTTTTACAATTCGCATTACTGTTGACTAATTAATTCTGTTAACTATATATGCTGTCTAATAGAAGATAGGGCAGCCTCCAGATTTTTCCGCAGCTATTCTCTTTGCATCTTCATAAGCACTCTCCAGCTTCTTGTTTCCATGAGGTGTAGAGGACCAGACATTAAATTTAATTCTTTTGTGCACATCATCCTCGCTGTATGATTTTATAACAAAAAGCTTTACATTCTCATAGTCAACAGGGAAATCCTGCCTATTATATTGATCAGTACAGATAATGATGTTCCCCTGGGCATTACTATCCCCTGCCTTGGTTGTGAAGGTTTTCACAGCAAGTTGATGTTTTAATCTGTTAATTATAGGGCCTCGATTTTTTTCACCCAATACATCTGAGCTTCCATTTACATCACTCACAAATAATCTATCCAAAAAATTATCAAACTAAACAAATTTAACAAAATAAAATTCAGAAATTATCAATTTCCCTATCCTACATAATTATCCTTATAGTAGATAAATTCTATAATCCATCTTAAAAACACCTAAAAATCATAAAACAAACAACTACAAATAACCCATACATCAAAAGCCCTAAACAAAATAAACCAAATAAAATTCACACATTATCAATTTCCTCATCCCATTTTCGGATTCAGGCTAAGCCCTAACCTAAACAATCATACATCAATAATTCATCCATTTTGTAATTATACGTTATCACTACTTCTACATACTATTATAACTTCAATCTACTAATTAAAACAAGGTAATTAACACAATAACTAAAATAGAAGTATAGAAAGAGAAAGGGGACATCGAATGGAACCCCTATCTAAAGGAGTAGAACGAAGCCTTGCAATGCTTCACCAGTTTCGGACGCCATGACTTGCCACAGGAGTCACCAGAAATTGCCTTCCACAGCCACACTCCAAAGCTTGCAAGTAGAGGGGAAGGAAGGAAGTGAGGTCTTGGTGAAGGAGGAGAAAGAAAATGGTTAAAGTGGAGGGAAAGAAAGGTGGGACGTTGGGCTTAAGTGGGAAGAATTCCAACGTTGATAATTTTTTTTTGTTAAAAAAATATTTTTCCTTTAATAAAAGGGTACATTTTGGGTCTTTTTTTTTCCCAATAGTATATTCCGTTGAAATTTTTTTTAAAAAAAATTCTCTTCCTTTTTTGAAAATTTCAACGGTAATTTTGACGAAAAATTTCAACGATAATGAAATTCCTTTAGAATTTTCAAAAAATATTAACCATTGGAATTACCGTTGGAATTTTTGAAATATAGATTTTTTTATAGTGCAATGACCATAGTATATATAATAAGTAAATTGATTGGTCATTTTCAATGAAAATACGGTAAAGATATGGTTTGGTTATCTTCTTAGGCAAGTGTAGGAGGATCTATATTCGAATTGGTATGCAATTTCACGTTAATACATAGTATATTTGGCTTCAAAGACAAATAGGAAATGCTTGTCTTCCTTCGTGTTTAGTCAGTTTGAAAATCTACAAATTTGAATTTTGTTCCCAAACAATACGTTAATATGTTTTCAGAAAGCTGCAAGTAACTGTATGTGAAATTCAATTAATTATTCAAAGAGAGAGGAAATGCCATCTCTCTTTCCTTTAACTGTGTACACAATAGGTTTTGTTATAAGGATACCTCTATGCATGGTCATGGAGGTTATGTAGACGATTTTGGAGTTGGAAAAATTAAGTTAAAAAACTAAGGAGCTAGAATTTTGTTACTAGAATTGTTGTCAGAATTATGTGCATGTATAATGACCCTTTAATGATTCTATTATTCCTATTACTTTATTTAATGTAACCACTCTATTTGAATTCTTTTAAATTCTAGTAAAGTTTTGGCAGTTTTTTTCTGGCTAAAATTAAAAATTTATAGGCCAAAAGAAGAAATTGAAGGGAAGAAATGCTGCTGTTAATTAATTTTTTTTAACAAATTGTTCTGTGGATTTAACCTTCAAAAATTTTCTACTTAGTGCTTAGAAACTAAGATAATAATTAACATTTATTAAAAATTCAGTGATCTCCTTGACATTTCTCCATTAATGTTGCTCTGCCTTTAAACCAAAATACAAGGCATTGTATGGCCATCTGCACACAGAAGAAATCAAAGAAAGAGATTCCTACTAGTTTCTAAGTTATCTTCAATAAAATTCGTAGTATTATACATTGCACTCGTTAAAGCGTCCAAATTTCAAAACTTAACTGCACAAAACCTAGACCTTGATTGGTCATGGTGGTTTACGAGTTGATATTGGTAATTTCACATGTATATTTTATGAAAACAGTCCATTTCATATGCATTCAAACCAAAATACTACGAATTGCATAGCCATTAATGTTGGTTTACTTTTAAACCAAAATACAAGCCATTGTATAGCCATCTGCATGCAAAAGAAATCAAAGAAAGAGATTCCTACTAGTTTCCAAGTTATCTTCAATAAAATTCGTAGCATTATACATTGCACTAATTAAAGCGTCCAAATTTCAAACCTTAACTGCACAAAACCTAGACCTTGACTGGTCATGGTGGTTTATGAGTTGATATTGGTAATTTCATAGCTATATTCTATGAAAACAGTCCATTTCATATGCATTCAAACCAAATTAATTCATTCAAAACCCACAGAATCTAATATTGTAAT
Organism: Cercis canadensis; assembly: GCA_003255065.1. Lineage (NCBI taxonomy): Eukaryota > Viridiplantae > Streptophyta > Magnoliopsida > Fabales > Fabaceae > Cercis > Cercis canadensis. The sequence goes on along the minus strand of QAOA01000660.1, from coordinate 72,713 downwards.
TACCCAAGACAGACTATTAAAAGCTGAAAAAAAAAAAGATTTTCTTATCTTTAAGGAATTAAAATCGCCCTTCCAAAACATGAAAATTTCCTTTTCCTCTCCGTTTCTCTTCCAGTTTTATTCTTGGAAATTTTCATCCTTCTAAAACTAAATTATTTAGGTCAATGAAACCACCTCCGGGCTTCGTTATAAATACCCAGGAATTATATGTTTGCAAGCCACATCACTACCAATTTTTCCCTAACAACTTCTTGATTTAGCACAATGAGTTCGTCTGGGAAAATAGCATCTCAAGCACAGCCTCCACCTCGCATTCACAATGATAAGCCAAAGACTGATGAGAAAAAACCAAAGCATATAGCATCTGATGGAAAAAATCCACCTTAGAGATAGAGCAGAAGATAAAATCTTATTAATTATTAGGTGATATTTAATCATCAATGAAAGATTCCTTAAACTTCTTTTTGCTCTAGATCAATATCTGTTTAGTTATTTATACAGGTTTCTTTTGATTTGGATATTCTGTGCATACGCTTCTTTGTGTTTTACTCATTCATTTTTTATTTCCATGCAGTTACATACAGATCTATGTATGTATGTGGAAGACAAATACGGAAAAACAGAACTATGAAGGCAAAAGGAAGCAATATATAGGGCAGATATAATCGTGGAGTTATATATTTATTTCATTATTTCTTTTAGTTGTTAATTTGTGATTTGTGCTTCGGTTTTTCCTGTTGCTTGCAATAATGGACATTACAAGAGCTAGTTTGTAATGTTTTAAGTTTTTTTCCTTATACTTTTTTTCCCTTGAAATATTGTTTGAAAATATCTCATCTCAATAACAAAGTCACTTGCAGAATTGGTTTTACTATCTATATCTTAATTTTATGTAGAAGATAAATTGTAGCTCCTTCATTTTCTACTAATTTTCATTGTTTTTTTCTTCAAATTGGACTATTATTTATATGGAATTCCATTAATTCGTGGATTCAATTAATTTTATGATAACAGAGTCACAGCAATATGGGGGAGGAAGCTGGTAGGCAGATTGCCCCCCATTGCCACAAGCTACCTCTGCTTCTACTTCCACTCAAAGATTGCCACATCAAGTTCATACATGTTTTCTTTATATATAATAATTAATAAGACACGAGCAAACTATATAATAAGACAAATTCCCACTAATGCTCTATTCTTTGTTTGTAGTATATAATATAAATAAGACAGAATATGATCCCCTCACTATTTTAGTATATCTTCTTTACACTTGAGGTATACAATTTAAGATTTTATAGAAAAACCTTAAGTGGATGACTGTAAAATATTTATTAAATTTTGACTGTACAATTATACAAGTTAAAGAATGATAAAAAATGGTGTATGAGTAGACAAAATCAACAAAGAATTGAGGAGAAAAAAGATGTCTAATAAGAAAGAAATAAGATTGAGAAAATTACTATTAAGGAACTCAGAGAAAAAGAATCTTTGGTGGGTTTCAAGGTTATAGTTCATTTCATTTTAGTTATAGTATATAGCTGTGTTTCATGACCAATAGTCATTTGTAGTTCTACACAACCAATGATCATTCTGTCTTTAATAGTCACGCATTGACCAGGAATCACAAAATAATCACTATTGAAATAAAAATTCAAATACCCACCAATTGGAAACTAAAGTAATATAAAGTATAACTTTAGAATCCTCCTAAAATTCTTTTTGTTCTCACATATTTCATCGGTTCTTTAATGGAAAATATAATAACATGGAATATGGTATGCATTTTTTATACGCCAAGGTTGAGAGGAACCAACTTTCAATTCAAACCCAAAAATAATGTATTACTATATTTGGGTTTAGGTGACTGTATGGGTGTTCAAAGAAGAAATACTTTTTGTCCTTGTCAATCAGTTAGAAAAATCTACAATTTTCTACTATTTTGGTAAAAATGTTTCCTCTCTTGCAAATGAAGGATAAGAAGATTTATGTTTGAATTTGTTCCCAATCAATACGTGAATATATTTGCAGAAAGCTGCAAGTAACTGTATATTCAAAGAACGAGGAAATGCCTTCTCTTTCCCTGAATATTTCTGTGATGTGCAGACCAATTTCCAACTTTGACTAGCAGTTGGAAGCAGTAATTTCCGAGAGAAAGTTGGTGTTAGTAATTTCGTTGTTGTTCCACGAAAACTTCTACTTGGAATCAAAACATATTTAAATTAATGATATGTAATACACACATCACGTCATCTTGTTTTACCCAAGAGAAAAAGCTGTAACTTTCTTGTGTTTGATGAAGTTATAAAACTACACTTCCAGAACCGGATTTGCATTCAGGAATAGATATGAAATTTTCCTTTCTAATTTTCAGTTTCATTTCCTCTACCAGTTTTAAGAAATTTTCCTTTGAACCCAATGAGGAATGAAACCAACTCTGGGTAATTGCCTTAAAAATAGCAGTACCAATATGTTGACTCCAAGCCACGGGGAAAGAGGAATATTGTGTAGCAAAGTGTCAATCCAATTCAATTTCTTTCTTCATCTGGCATAATGAGTTCCAAGAGTTCACGGAAGATAGAGACTAAGAATGCAAACCCATGAAAGACAGCATCTCAAGAAAATAAGTCACTTGTCTGTTAGATATAAAACTATTATTGGGCTTTCACCTAACACTTTAAACTTTTGGGTTGAACTGGTTCTTGATATGATATCAGAACTGGATCCTTTTGCATGAAATTTCAGCACAAGGAATAAATGGACATGTGTTTTGTCCTCACTTTAAGCCTAAAGATCTTTCTCGTGCGTGGTTTTGTTAGATATAAAACTATTATTAGGCTTTCCAACGGCAAGAGTAAGTCAAAGACTAAGGTTACAAATCTGGGAAAGACAACAGCTTACAAATAAATGGTATTTCATCATCAAAATTCTCTTGTAAACTGATTTTTACTCCATTCATGCAAAAGGCACAATGTTTCTTTGGTTATATGTAAGTTTCTTTGCTCATTCATTTCCAACTTGTCTTGCAGCTATGCATGAAGATAGGACCAATATTGGAATAATTACGGAAGCAAGAAAGTTCCATATAGGGCAGATACAATCCAACTATGATATTTATTTCTTTATTTATTTTGTTTGTTAATTTGTGTTTCGTTTTTCTAGTCTGTTATATCTAGTAATAGAGATCACAAAAGCTGGTATAGCATTCTGAATCCATTTCCTGTAGTTCCTTTTCCTTTTAATAGTTGGAAAATATGTCAGTAACAAAGTGAATCGTTTCAGTTTTTTCATTTATGGCAAGAACAATGTTGTTTGTAGACTCTTTATTTTATATTTGCATAATTGGTAGCCAGAAAGGAGTCAAGAATTGTTTCTAGGGGGCCAAGATTAAAGGTTATTAGACAAAGAAAGTTTTCAAACTACTATACAATATATGTATATGTATACAATATGAAATAGAGCTAATTGACGCTTAAAAAGATTCAAGGGGTATTTTTGTTCAAGCACCAATTGAGAGACAAGGAAATTAGTGAAAATTGTAATATTTTTAAGAGTCAAATATAAAAGAATCTAAAATTCCTAGAGGGCCAAAAGAAATTATCTAAAAGTTTTACATGGTAAATATTAAAATTTCAAAAGTTTAAAGGAACCAAGGAAAATTTTTACATACCAAATGTCGAATTTTCAAAATTCAGGGCAGTGAGAACTTCCGTTCACCCATGGTAGCATTCTAAGTTTAATTGGGCTGACTGAAACTTTACTCCAACTAAAACTTCAATAGTAACATTGCCAAAAGATATGCAAATACCCTTTTCCTTGCAAATAAGAAATTAATTTCATCAACCATTTCAGTCGTAACACTACCAAAAGAACTAAGTTTATAGTTATAACTCACTACAATAAAATTTTTAGACTACAACAGAAATAATTCCGTTTCAATCCCATAATTTTTCTGTTGGAATTTGAATTTCTAACAGAATTTGAGTTGTTGAAGAAACGGCCGTTGTAATTGCAAAATTTCATTAGAACAATAATTCCAAAGGAATTTTACCGTTGGAATTTGATTTTGAAAAAAATTTCAACAAAGAATTTTCCTATTTATGGATTTTTTTATTTTTACTAAACAAATTTTAACGGTATTTTCTCTAGGAATTACTGTTGGAATTTTTGTATTTATTAATTTCTTTTTAATTTTTACTATAATTCCAATGGAATTTTTTTCCCTAAAATGACCTATTTAATTCTTTTTGAAGCCAAATCAACAAAACAATCAAAACATTTGAAACCTAGGCAAAATAATCCAAGCTTTCAAATATTTATATGGGTCAAATGCGAGAAGATAATATGTATATCCAAATAAATAACAGAAATCATTGTCATTCAAGTAAGGAAGTATAAAACACTAAGAGATACAAACTCTTAAAAGTCCTTAGTATCATCTCCCAAATTGTCATCTCCTTATCAACTTCCTCAATGGTTGTAGATAGTAGCGACACATAAGAAGCTGCCTCCATGTTTTGTCCATAATGCATATGGTAGGCGAATTGCGTTAAAAATCCTTTCAGTGATGCAAATTCACTGTCAAGTTGGGAGACTCATTGATCAGACACTCTTTGGGACTCCAGTTGGGTCTCGAAAGCTGCAACACGGTCTGCACTAGCTCTAAGTGTGGTCAACTTTGCCTCAAATTGTGCAACACAATCACCTTGAGAAACATCTTTTTCCTCCAACTGGCTCTCAGTGGGGTGCGCAGTGTTGGCGGGTTGAGACTTGGACCAGAATGAAGAATAGAAGGCTCCTTCAGATCCAAACCCATAAGCTCGACCTTTCTTATTTTTCCCCCAAGTAGCTTAGAAAAAGAGGGCAAAGTCATCAACAAATGATCCTGAGGCTATAACATCCTCCTTTAACTTCTCAAAGGAACTCTACATATGATTTCCAAAAGAACACAACAAAATTAATCCATAAAAATAAGTAAATTATGTTAGAAGCTCAATTATTATATTATAGTTAGAGATACTCACATAAGTCCTGCTGGCCTGGGCATTGACCACTAGTTCGTCTCATCATTGTGCTTCAGCTATTAAAAAAGCTTTGGGATGGTAGCCTTTCTCCCTAGTTCTAATGTCTAAAATAAATAATAAATTTATGTTAGTTATTTGTGATAAATTAAGACATAATTATAAAAAAGTTTATTCCCAATAAATAAAACTTACATATCATCTCTTATGCTCTAACACAGAAATTGAGCCATCCCGGTTCACACATCCTCCCTCACTAACTAATCGATTCTTCTAGTTTCGCTCCAGCTTCTGCTTGAACTCAGGGTCAATTGTCCATTTAACCCATATTGCGTCAAGGACTTCCGTAGATAAATAGAGGCCAAGTTTTCCCGAATTGTGTCAGCACAATTAAGGCACCAGATCCACTTAATAGTACCATCATGTTGCGGATCCCACCTACAATATTTCTGAACCAATGTATGTGAAAAATTAGTTAGACTACCACTTGAATAGAATTAACAAACATAATGTGTAAAGAAACAATATAGTTTAATTGTATCACCTAAAAGTCGCCTCACCACATTTCTCTCACATCTTGGGGAATGTCTTTCTAGCCCGTCCACGATTGTTCATACTTGGCCTAATGACGAAAGAAATGACACCAACCGTGTCGATGGGCAATAGGAACCTATACAATACAAATTATATATAGATATTGTTGATACCAAAATTACTTAATAAAAAATAAAGGAAATAAGAAAATTAAAAAAAAATCATAATAATAATTAAATACAAAAAAATCAGTATTAATAACAATAAAATAGAAGAACGCAGAATTGGATTACCTCTGCAGTCCTGACTCTGGGTGGCAATCTGCTTTCAGCAAAGTGCCACTCACCAGTCTGGCACCGCCCATCCTACAGTCCCCATTTGCAACTTAAAGATAGGAAAGCTCATCAATGAAGCAATACAACTTGCACAAAAATTTGGCTATAAAAAGCCTCACAAAACAGAGCAAAGGGACGACAATACACAGACATAAGAGAAATTCTCAGAGAAGAAGAAGCACACCACCATATAGCAAGCAGAGGGACTCCAATCAACAGGTACACCACAAACGCTAATTTTCCTTTTCTTGCTTTCTTTGGTACTCACACCCACACACGAAAGAACATACTCAATCCATATATATATATATATATATATATATATATATATATAAACTCAAACAAAGACATGAGGGAGAGAGAGAATTAATCTCCTTTATCAACTAAAATTAATTCTAAGGCAACATTGTTCCACCATACGAATCCCCAATTTTTAGAGAGAGAGGTGAAGCTTTTAGAGAGAGAAAGTCGAGTTCAAAGGGAAATAGAAACCAAGGAAAGAAATAATCTGAAAATAGAGAGAAAGTATGTGAAATCTTCACCTTAAGACTCCTTGATTAGGCGAGTAGCAACTGATTTCTTCCTCTGGAACTCAGAGGCAAAGTTAGGAGGGAGACTCTCCTTTTTTGTGTTTCTTCTTGGTTGATATTCTGCTCTGCACTCTTTTGTTTATTTCTTTTCTTTAGTCTGATTTGTTTTATTGAATGCTCAAGTTTGTTTCCTTTAATATTTTGTTTGGGCGTTAAGAGAGTTATTGGGTTTTCCTTGTTGGATCAGACCAAGTGTTAGTTTCCTTTCTCTTTTTTTTTTTTTTTGTTTGGGTTTTGTTTCATTTAGGCTGATGCATGTGTTATTTCGTTTGGGCCATTTGAAGTTGATGGGCCGAATATCATTTTAGTTTTGGATAATTTAGTTTGTTGATTGGGCTGGTCCGAATTGGGCCGGCCCATTTGTGTGTTTTATTTCTTTTTTGGTTAGGATTAGGCCTTTATTTTACATGGGCTAGGTCATTTCTTTTGTTAGGTTTATTTTCATGATGTTTGATGCATTTGATTGAGCTTTCCTTTATCTTATTTTTAAACCTTTTTTTGGTGTGTGTGTGTTTAGGATTTTTATTTATTTTTTGAGCCATTCTAAATTTTGTTTATTTACTTTATAATTCTTCTTATTGTTATTGTTACTCTTATTTTATATTAAGGATCTTAATTTATTTAGTTTTATTTATTAACCTTTATGTATTCCATATTATACTCAATTTTTTTTTTTCAAGAATCAAAAACCGACGACGGATTAAGTTAGGAAAAATTGTGTTGACAATTTTTTTCTAGTGTTCCTGAGGTGAGAGATAAATTTCTTGGTTATGCTAGAGGTACTGGTGTGGCCAATAAAATTCTCAATATCGTTTTTATCTTTTTAATTACCACATTTATAGTATTAATTTGTTACATTATAATTCATCTCATTACATCTTAACATTATTTTTAATTATGCTAGAAAAAGATTACTAACGAGGGAATAATTGAAATTAGTCATGATAATGACGATGTTTCGATATTCTGGAGGTAAAAGGATGTCTCTAGTTCGGCTTGAGGTACTGGCAGGGCATGAGGTCAATCCCCGATAAAAATCTTTGTCGGTGCATAATTTCCAAACAAACATTTTCTAAATATAATATTTTAGCTTTAATTACCTTAATGTGAGTTAAAAGGTACCGATGAAGGAATAGTTAAGGATAGCTGTAATGACAGCGATTCCTTGACACTCCGAAGATGAGGAATACCTCAAATAAAAATCTTTATCACGAATCTTGAACATTTCATAAACACATAAATTGTCTTTCATATATCTAGATATCACTTAGTTAGTGAGATTGCTAATTATTGCTTATGATAGAATAGATTGGGGAAGGATTGTAATGACAATCACGAACTCCACCTAATAGTCTTGAAGCATCCTTTAGGCTTTTCTAGAAGTGCTGGTAGAGCCTAACGAAATTTTAATTTATTTTATAACGTTAGGACTAACTTACTTCATTTAAAAAGATAACTAGCGATTAAATGAGTAACTGTTCTAAGTACAGATGTCGCAGGGTGCTAATACATTCCCTACACGTAATCAACCCCCGAATCCAAGCTCTGAACATAGACCAAATTATTTAGGTGTCCAATCGCACCATTCCATTTGCTAAAAATGGAATAAAATGATTGGTGGCGACTCCATTCTTTTCTTGCATATTATTGCACATTGTTAACTTTTTATTTCTTCTCGTGTCGGGGATGTCGCCGCTCCGCATTGCGCTCCCAAAAGGGACGTTGCGACATATATATATATATATATATATATAATAGTAATGAAATTTACAACAATAAGACACATAAAGTGTAGACATCATACTCCTTCCCATTCGGTCGGACCCACATCCTACTATCAGTTGATCCACACGTTGTTGTACTTGCCACAGTAGCAAAAGAAAAACTCTGAGCTAATGATGCATATGATGGATGTAGTGGGGTGGATGCGGTAGGAGTATGAGACGATGTATGGTCAAAATGCACGTCGGCGGGTGCAAAATAAGTCTGTAATGGATCAGGAACTCTCCCTCTACCTCGGGAACTAGAGCCATGACCATGTGTGCTTCTCCTTGACATCTGTGAACAAGAAACATCAAGTATGTAAGTGAGGCATTAAATATATAATAGGTACATGCACAAAATAACATAAAGACATAGTTCAACCATAAATTAACATTAACAATCAATCACTTTCAACTAGGTAATCACTAGGAACTTCATCTTTAGTTTCAGGCTCCTCACTATCATATGGTTCTTGTTCTTTTGCACCATGCTCTTCCACTACATCATCAACTTCAAGATGTGCATGAAGTGTAATGTCCGCCAAATCTTCACCCATATCATTAACATCTCTTAAATTATCTACAATTTGGTCATGAGAAGAGACTTGAGTCAAGTGCAAAGTTCTATCAACCTGGAATGGAGCATCCCGTCATTCAATTATGTGCCTTGATTTCGTGTTAATCATCACAAACCTGTCTTTCTTTTAGGATTTGGGTATGGAGAGGGTGTAAAATATATTTGCTCTACTTGTTGAGTAAAGATAAATGTATCATTACCCTTGTATCTCTTATTCAATTTGACCTCAATAATTTCATACTTGTGGCAAATCCTTGTAACCATGGACGAAAGATCAAACCATTTACAATTAAAGAGTGTCAATTGCTTTATAGGGATTTGAGGATACTCTATCTTAATTATCTCTTCTACAATTCCATGGTATAAAGTATCTATTCCACTAAGAGCTACTCTAGAATTATTCAACTTTCAATTTTGTGCCCAAATAGATGTGTGGAAAGAATAACCATTCACAAAATAAATTGGGAATGTTTGCACCCCTCTTAAAGGCCCCCAAGCTAAATTATATAGAAATTAATCTTTGTTGTTATTATCAGGATTATGCACCTACTAACCATTAACTTAGATAACACTTATATGAACACACACATGTTATAAGAGATAATTATGATAACTTCCTTATGTAATTGTGTAAATAACTTACATAGTTTTTGAACCAAAGCAAAAAATTTGATTCTATTTGTTAGTTAACTTCATTGGAGCTGAGATTAAGAATAATTGACATCAATGATTCAACATAAATGTTGTGATCATCATCATATGCATTAAACACTAAGGCATAGAAACTCTATAACCGAGGAATAACATATGAAGAATATAACTTACTTTAGAAATGGTTCAATTTCGGGGAAATTTAAAAGAACATATAGGAATGCTGCAGTTACTTCCTCCTCATTTAGATAATGAGTTCTACATGCCCTCTCACGTCGGCTAAGATAGTTAAAGATAGATAGTGGAAGAAGCACAAATGACTATCTACTATCATCATTTCGAGACACTCTTTTATTTCTAAAATGGACATGAGACAAGTAATAAGAACAAAATGTGGAAGTCTCCCCAAGTGTGTGAGCTTCATAGATAGAGCCCTCGGCATAAGCTTTATTTTTCACTTTGTTCTTAAAATAGTGTAAAAACCTATGAAAAAAAGAAGAAGTATTTCACAATTATAATTGATATGTGCTTTTTATGTCGTTAAGTTCCATGTTTTATCAATGGATTCTTACTTAGATTCGAGCACAATTTGCTTTAAACATGGTACTTAACCTCAATATTTGTGTTATCAGGTTTTTGACACTGTTTCTGTATTTTGGGTATATTTTTAGTTCTGGATGTCTAAAAATGGTGAATTTTACCTTGTAGGAAAGCTAAGAGGATTATCTACAACTTTCATTCAGATCTCCAAGGCTAATTCGGACATTCAGTGGGTCAAATTTAACCCAGAAATCAGAACCGATATCCTGGAATCGGGTCTGGACCTTTATGAAGAGATTTGGGCATAACTTACTCATCTTAAGTCCAAATTAAGTGATTTCGGTGGCTAATTAATCCTAAGAGGCAAAGGAATCAAAAGCAATTGAAGTCTATACAAGGGACACGGCCTAGACACGGCCGTGTCCATGCCCGTGTTCGAGGTCCAGAGAGCATCTTAAGAACACGCCCAGCCACCATAAGTGAACACGGCCGTGTCTAGGCCGTGTTCGAGCTTCTGAAAGGTGAAACCCTAGATTTAGAATTGTATTTATATGCATCTAAGAGGGGAAAGAAGGGAGCTCCGTCTTTTGGACATCAAGAGGCACGATTCAGAGCCAGAGGCGGCAGCCCAACCCGAAGGGGTTGAAGAAGAGCAAGATAGAAGATCAACCCATTGAAAGAATTCATGAGAATGAGTTTTTCTGATTCTATCTTGTCTTCCATTTCTCTGTTTTTCTGGTTTAAATATGTGTAGTTAAACTTTCTTAGTTAGGGATTGATGTAGTTCGGATTTTGATGAAGCTTTGCTGTTGATTAATGTTATTTTGATTCAAATCTATTTGTTGGAGTAGATTTTGCTGTTCTTAATGCTTTTGAATGCTTGGCCATCATTTGAATTATTTATTGACTCATGTTGATGCTAGGGATAGCAAGATGTGAGTGTGCTCTTGTAATCTCTACCATAAATCAAGTTAATCTAGGAATAGATAACTTAGTTTATGTGGTCTAATTAATTTCCTAGAGCTTAATCACTTAGACAAGTTAATTGTACCAAGGAATTGGGCAATTGATTGGGATAGGGAGGATTGTTTCACCAAAGGATTGGGATCAATCACATTAGGGAAATTGGCCAACAATAAAGGATTTGTAATTAGAATAACTTATTCTTCAGTAATTCAAAGGTTATTTTGTCTATGAAGTAACCGGAGTCAAATTCGAGTGAAATCAACCTCTAACCTTCTTTTGTTCATTGTTAATTTCTTAGTTTAATTATTATTAAATTGTTCTTGCTTTATTTTCTAGCTTTAGTTAATAAACCATTCTCAAACCATTGATCTTTCCAAATATAATCTTTATTGGTGAAATTGGTAGTTGCTAGCCTTAATCCTCGTGGGAACAATACTCTACTCATCATTATATTACTTGTGTGGCCCGGTACACTTGCCGGTATAAAAAGTCCCATCAATAATGCATAGGCATAATGAGACATTCAAATGTAAGTAATTTTGAAATGAAGATGTATACCTCTTAAATGGATACATCTATCGATATTATACAGGTCTATCAACTCGTGCTTCATACACTAAGTGTATGGGTAAGTGTTCAATGACATCAAAAAAGCTAAGAGGGAATATCTCCTCTAATTTACACAAGATAATGAGAATATTCTTATCCATTGTGTCAAGTCTACTTTCTTCCAACGTTGGACAACATAAGTCTCAAAAGAAATAACTCAATTCAGTTAAGGATTCCTAAATAGGAGTGGGCAAACTACTAAATGCAATTGGAAGCAATATCTCCATGAAGACATGACAATCATGACTCTTCATATGCTACAAAGTACAACTTCTTATATCAACATATCTCCCCAAGTTAGATGTTTATCCACTGTAGATATCGTATTTTGTTCAGGTTTTTATTTTTTTTTTTATTTTTATGGTTAAAATATATTCAAGAAAAATGGAGATAAAATTTAAAATTTTAATTAGTGTGTTTTTTTTTTTTATTGTTTGGGTTTTTGCAATTGAAGAAAACCTAAGCCTAATCCATTGTCACAATAAGCCCATTTTTATTTGAGCTCACTTGGCCCATTTTTGTTATTTTTATTGATTATGTAAATAATGGATAAAACATATAAATATATTTTGTAAATTTATTTTTGACATCATTGGTTCTAAAGGAACCAATAAGAGAGCAAGGAATGGATTTCCTTCTCTCCCCATTGGTCCAATCTTTATTTTTCTTTATTTTAATTGAATAACTAAACAACTACATAAAGAAAACAAATAAAAAAAAAGGGAGAAGGATGATGGGCAGCAGTTATTATTGGGGCAAATTGGGAAAATCAAGTGAAAAGAAAGGGAAATATCTTAGGAGGAAAGAGAGCAATGTGGGAAGAGAGAAAGAAAAGTGTGATACGCACAAGGGGGAGGAGAGGGAGAGAATTGGTTCTGAAGTTTTCATTAGAGAGAGAAGAAGAAAAGGGATTCAGCAAGAAGAGAAAGGGAAGTAGAAGAAGAGAGCATACAACAAAGGACAGCAGAGGGCAGAGCAATTTCTTCCATCATTGATTGTTTGAATTTCAAGGGTAATTTCTTCTATTTCGAATTCTTTCTCTTTCCTTTTCGTTCCTATGTTTTTGAATGGGTAATTTTATGAGTATTTGTGGTTTATATGTATTGTTTGATGAGTATTTGTGGTCAATTTGTGGTTGCAAAGTGATTGGGAATTGCTGAGTTCATATGCTTGTTATTTTTTCTTTGAATTCGTAATGGGGTATAGGTATAGGGTGTTTAATTGAAGCTTCCTGATATTTCCCCTTGAGAATGTTGTTTCTTAAAGGTGTTGCAATCTTATATGTTTTCTGATTTATAAATTGACCTATGGTAGAGTTTGGCAAAGTTGAATTCCTCTCAAATAAGAGTTTTGGTTCCTTTGCATCATAGTTGTCCTCTTGTGAAGTGATTGTTGTCTAGAAAATTTCATAATTCATGCTTTCACATTCACATATGTATTCTAGAAAGGTAATAGAGGTGCTGCTCCATCAACCTTTAACATGTTTGAGGATAAATCCATTGTTGGTGACATTAATGCTTTGAATTTCTTTGTTTTCGGGTCTGTCAGAGAGCTATGGTAGCACTCAACGTTTGATTTATTTTTGGTGCTACAGAGCTCGTATTTTAGCATAGTCTGTCCCAATAGAATCATAAGATACATGTATTCAATGTGTAAAGTTTTCATATTTTTTGAATGGTTAGTTTGCTCCCAATTTTCATGAAAGGTTGGCTATTTTTTTGAGTTGTCAGGCCTGTTGTTCTTCTCTGGTAGCACTCAATGTTTGATTTATTTCTGGAGCTACAGAGCTCAGATGTTAGCATTGTTAGTCTTATTAAAACCGGGAGACATGTATCTCCATTGTGTATAATTTTAAGATTTGTTTATGTCTAGTTTATGCCCAGTTTCTCTTTGAATCTAGTTGTTCAATGTTGCCCTGACACTGATGCCTTGTCTCTGGCAATGTTCAGTATTTTATTCTTTTTGGAGTTGTATAGCTCCGAATTGCACGATTCTTGTCTCTTTAGAATCATAAGATGCATGATTTCAATTTTTTCAATTTTCATATTTTTTTCATGTCTAGTTTATTTCTAGTTTGAATGTGAATAAGACTGTTTTTCGCACGGTCAGTGCTACCAGTCAGCATTGGCGGCGCATCGTCTTTCATCTCTAATTTAAGTTGTACAGTTCCAAATTAGGTGATGTCAATTTCATTTGAATTGTAAGATGTATGAATTCAATGTATATAATTTTTAGAATTTTTTCATGTCTAGTTCACTCTCAGTTTTGGCTCGAGCACAACTGTTTAAAATGACTGATGAATATGTGAATTGTTTGGACTTTTCTCGATTTTTTCTCTTGATAAGGATGGTGGTTTTGGGCATGTTGGTTGGCTGTCCTGGTGTATTATACTTCTTTTCTTGGTGTTTTTTGCTTATGTCTTTAGCTGTCATTCTTATGTGCAATGAATCTTTTTTTTTTTTTTTTTTTTTTTGTTTTTTTTTTGTGTTATTTTTTTTTTTTTTTTTTTTTTTTATTCTGAGGATTGTTTAGGGTTTGTTTGTTTTTTTTTTGGTTAATTTTGTGTTATTCCTTTTGAGGCATGTGGAGATTAAATGTATAGGCCACTTAGGTAGATTTATTTTAAGTCTTGCCTAACCTATGTTTTGATGTACTCATGAGCATCATTGGATACAACTCATGGTAATTACGAGTATGAGCAAATCGGAAGGCTCAACTGAAAGATACCTAGCCACAAGCTTGGAGCAAGAATTTTGTTTTATTTATCTCTTTTATATATATATATATATATATATTTTATGTAAATTAAGATTTCTTAGTATCTAGATTTTGAGACAAGTGTTGTAATATTTAAAAGGCTTAATTATAATTTTGGTTCCCCTATTTTAACCACTTGAACATTTTGGTCCTCCTTCTTTAAAAATGAACTATTGAGTCCCTCTATATTCATAAAATGTGCAAGTTTAGTCCATTTATTTTTAAGTCAAAATTCTTAAGTTTATTTCAAGGTATAAAGTTCTTTGATTCATAATTCCACCGTTCAGATTGAAGAGCTACGTCTTGTGAATCTTTTCATTAAATTTCAGCTTGATCTAATGGTGAATAAGTCTAATTTTTTGGTTGGATGAAAACTTATGGTTTTGGTATTTTGGGCTGAGTTTCACCATTAGATCGAGCTCAAATTTAGTGAGAAGGTTCACAAGATGTAGCCCTTCAATCTGAACGGTGGAATTATGAATCAGAGAACTTTACACCTTGAAATAAACCTAAGAATTTTGACTTAAAGATAAATTGACTAAACTTGTACATTTTATAAATATAGAGACACTCAATAGTTCATTTTTAAAGAAGGGGGACCAAAACGTTCAAGTGGTTAAAATAGGGGGACCAAAATTGCAATCAAGCCTATTTAAAATTATGCATTTGCACTGTATATAAAAAATAACACTTGTGCTGTGTAGTATCCATATGCCCTTTCACTTATCATGGGAGGATAGGGCGAGTCATTCCCATATGGGATGCCTTTCTCTATCCGTTCTAAGTGAAAGTAGCGCCACCCTGGACGGTTGCTTCATGCGATGAAGGGGTGGAAGGATTTAGGTCTCGTTAGATAATTCATGCATTGCACATTTAATTTCTTTATTTTTATTTTCATCAGATATTCTTGTAATAATTCATTATTCTGGGGTAAATAAAATGTACATTGTTGGCCATATTCTATTCGCACAACTAATTTAGGGTAATTGTCTTTAGACGGATGCTGTAGGGTGCCTAACACCTTCTCCACACATAAACAGACTCTTGAACCCTCTTTGGTTCGCAGACCATTATTATTATTATTTTTTTTATAAAAAAAATAGGTTTTCAAATTGTTCCCAATTTTTTTAATACAATTGGTAGCGACTCCAAGTTTTCTTTCTAAAACTATTTTTTTTTCTTTACATTTGCCATCCAAGTCGTAGCGACCTTCGGGTACGTTGTGACATCCATATGGAAGCTTCAAGTCCTATACCCATTCACTTATTGCTCTCTTTTTATCCATAATGAAAGTGTATTGTGCCTTTGGTTTGACAAATTTTCCATTACCCCAGTCTTCCAACTCAAAGGCATTTCATCTACAATACAAACTGAGATCCATCATTGCCTTTACATTATCCTTGGTCTTATCTTTAATATCTATGATTGTGTTGTAAACATTTTTAAACACATTACTCTCCGTATACATGACATCCACATTGTGTAGGTTCAATAGATCACACCAATACAGCAAGTCCCAAAAGATACTACATTTAATCCAATTATGACTCTCACTAGAGACAGGTAAGGGATACCTTCCTCCAGTATCAGTTATCTTGGAAAATTGAAAGACTTGTTCAAATAATTTAACTCCTGAGTATCACATAGGCAGGTGACCCATTTCAATGGTAACTTTCAAGAAGTTCTTCTTATTCTTATGAAATGGATGATCGATGGGCAAGAACTGCTAATAACAATCAAAGTAACAAGTCTTTCGACCATTTTTAACATAAAATGCTTTTGAACCTTTCATGTAAACTGGACAACCCAAACAAACTGTTTTTGGCCAACTTGAAAACATGTCATAAGTAGGAAAGTCATTAATAGTCCACATTAAAGCAACCTTCAAACAGAAGTTTTATTTCTTATAAATGTCATACGTTTGCATACATTCATCCCATAACAGTTTCAGATAATCAATCAAAGGCTATAGGTACACATCTATCTTGCTTTTTGGATTATGTGAGCCATGAATTATTATTGTTAGGAACATGTTTTCTCTCTTCATACAAATTCTAGGAGGAAGATTGTATGGGGTCAATATTATAGGCCAACAAGATTAGACACCAAAGTTCATATTGAAAGGACTAAAACCCTCAAAACACAGACCAAATCTCACATTTCCTGGTTTTGATGGAAACTCAAGGTGTGTTCGATTGAAATGCTTCAACGCTTCCCCATTTAAAGGGTGTGACAACACTCATTCTTCACGTCGATTTTCATGATGTCCTCTCATATATTTTGCAGTTGCATTAGAGGCAAATAATCTCTATAATTAGGGAATAATCGGTAAATACAACATCTGTTTCTTTAGGATCTCCTTTTTCCAGCTATTTATACTTCCTCTATCCTCAAAACAAGTTTTACCAAAAAATCTACATTCTCTATCTGTTCCACCATCACTATAATACAATATACATCCAGATGGACAATAATCTATTTTCTTATAGCCACACCCAAGTTAAGATATTAATTTCTTAGTCTGATAAAAATTATCACACATTCGATGACCCATTGGTAAAACCTCCTTTATTAATGTGATTATCTCATTAGTACATGCCTAAGGCATATTCTAATCAGACTTAATGCTCAATAGTCTAACCTCAATTGATAATACATAGTGACTCTCACATCCATCCCACAAGGGAGTCTGTGCATTATATAGCATCTCATAAAACTTCAAGGAATTGGTATTAGGTTCGTCTGGTTCAGGGTCAGGATAGAAACTAGGGTCCCCAGCATCAATAACCATTCATTCATATGAATTCAAATCATTGAAAAATATATTAGCTTCATAACCTCTTTCAAGAATTGGTAGTGAGGTCTCCTCATGATTATGCCAATAATAATAATTTGGTTGAAAACCTTTTCTATATAAATGTTACCTTACTTCATCCGGATCATGAAATCTCAAGCACTTATATTTTAAGTATGGACACCTAAACATCCCTTCCCGTTTAAACACCTCCAATTCACTAGCAGCTACAATAAATCCCTCAACACTCCATATGAATTCATCTTATAACTTATTCCCTTAAGCATTTTTCCTATTGTACATCCAATGATGATGCTCATGTATCTCCATCTATTCAAACACTGAAATATGACTGGATTAATTAATTTTTTACGCATTGCTCTTAACTTAAAGCTAAAAGGGTTTGGCTTCTATCCCAATCTTAGAGAGTGCTTTACACAAAAACAAGCTTATACAAGTAGCTAGTTTAATAAAATTTCAATAACACCTCCCTATGGTTATCCAAATACACCAAATAAATATGCACCCAGAGAAACACAAAGAGATGATGTGAAATTTTAATAAATAAGTTACAAAATAAACTTGCATGCCTAATTTAGTGAATACACTTCTCCAAGAATAAGTCCCAAAATTGGGGACTATCTAAGAGGTAAGTCTACTCAGTTAACTCTTAGATAAGTTTCTAAGTTAAATAAGCTATCTTATCTAAGAGTATAGTCATTATTCCATTTAATCCACGAAGGACAAATGATTTTAACTACACATACAACTCAAAGTCCAACAAGTCCATGTCTAAAAATTATACCAAGTATACATAAATATTAAAAATATACATATTTTATACAAGAGCACAACATAAAATTGATAAATTCTATAATTACCCTATCCCATTTTAAGACATAATTACCCTTACAGTAATTCTATAATCCATACAAAAAATACCTAAACATCATAAAACAATCACAAACAGCCAATAAATCAAAAGTTCTAAACAAATTTAACAAAATAAAATTCAGACATTATTAATTTTCCTATCACACTTTCAGACAAAATTACCCTTACAATTGATACATTCCATAATCCAACCAAAAAACACCTAAAAATCATAAAACAACCACAAACAACACATACATCGAAAGCCATAAACAAATTTAAACAAATTTAACAAAATAAAATCTAGATATTATAAATTTTTGTATCCCATTTTCAGACATAATTACCCTTACAGTAGAAAATTTCCATAATCTATGTAAAAAATACCTGAAAATCATAAAACAACAACGAATAACCCATACATCAAAAGCCCAAAACAAATTTTACAAATAAAATCCACACATTATCAATTTCCCCATCCCATTTTCGGATCAAGCTAAGCCCTAACCTAAACGATCATGCATCAATCATTCATCCCTTTTGTGTTTATACATTATCACTACTTCTGCATACTATTATAACTTCAATCTACTAATTAAAATAAAGTAATTAACACAAGAACTAAAATATAAGTGTAGAGAGAGATAGTTGATTTCGGATAGGGCACCTCCCTAAAGGAATAAAAGCAAGCCTTGCAATTCTTCACCACTCTCATATGCCGCGCTTGCCATTGGAGTCACTGGAAACTGCCTCCCACAGCCTCGCTTCAAGTATTGCAAGTAAAGGGGAAGAAATAATGGAGCTCTTAGTGAAGGAAGAGAAAGAAAATGGGGAAAATGGGAAGAGGGAAGGGGAAGACCGAATGGGCATTTGTTGGAAAAATTCCAATAGTAATTCATAGGGAATTTATCATTGGACCTACCATGAAATTCAAAAAAAAATTGTTTTCTAGTTAGTGAGACGGTGCGGATTGCCTTCAACTAATTCCAACAGAATATTCCGTTAGAATAGTTGGAATTAGTTAAAAATAAAATAAAATAAATACCCTTTAGTAAAATAGTGCATTTTAGGGTTGTTATTTTCCAACAGTATATTCTGTTGGAATTTAAAAAAGAATTTCCCTCTTTCCCATTTTCAAATTCCAAAGGTAATTCTGATGAGTTAGTTGGAATTTTCAAAAAATGGTAACTGTTGGAATTATCGTTCAAAAATTCCAACATAATTTTGTTTCATTGGAAAATACATATTTTCTTGTAGAGACTCGCAATTACATGCCTTGCTTTAATTATGTGTGGTTGTTAATATATTCAACATCTTCTCTTAGACAAAGCATAATATAGGTGATAATGCGAGGAGAAGATAAACCTAAAATCATAATATAATTTCGAAAGATTGTGTGCTTTCTCTCTTTCCCACTTGTTGTTCTCTTTTTAAAAGCCTTAGAATATGAAATCCCTTTATCCTACTAGCTATCGCTGCTCTATCCTCCTCTTACTCACTCTTAACGATCTAGGCACCACTATTTCGAAGAAAGTCCCCAAAAAGTACCCACCAAATTTGTAAATTACAAGGGCATTAAGAATGTAATGAAAAGTCAAAGTGCAGACAACTCTAGTGTAACTTCTGCAAAAGGTGTAGAGCACTTTACGGCAGAAGCAACCTCCCCACTCAAGGGAACAATAGAAACAGAGCTCATAAATCATTAGGGTCTATTTGCTTTGGCCATTTCCTATTTCCATTTTTAGTGGAAATAGAAATAGGCCTGAAAATGTGTTTGCTTGGGTTTAATGAAAATGTTTTGTTTAAAATATTTCTTAAATTTGGCTCAAATATAGAAACACAAAAAGGATGTTTCAAGTGTTTTCTTCACAAATTTTTGAAATATGGAAATGCAAAATGGAAATGTGGTGGCAATTTTGAAATTATAGTGAAGCCAAGTTGCGGGTCATTTTCTCCATGATTTCTTTTATAGCTACATTTGATACATGGCCCAAAGCAAAAAATTTATTCATATGACTCTGTATATGGCTATATTTGACATGGGCCGCTCTGTCTAAATCTTTTTCTTTTAAAGTGAATGTATCTATTTCTTTGTCCACTTTTCAGGCAACACCATGTGTTGTTGAATAAAAATGAAAGGATCCTTGTGCCTAATTGTTCCTTTCAAACCAGTGAAGTATCTACTTAAAATGTCATCATTAGTGAGTGTCACTAACTTGAGTTGGTAGATTTTTCTTGAAAGAGAAGATTTAAAGAAAGAAGAAACTATTAAGGTGGACGCTTGTCTGCTACCTAAAATTTGTTACATATAAGATTTTGATTGGGTCTTCACCTAACGGCTTAAACTTTTGGGTTGAATCAACTCTAAACAGAGTATTGTAGCCTCTTTAACCAATTGGTTAAGAGATCAATCATGGTTTCCCTCACTTTCTCAATTAAACTAAAAAATTTAGCACAGGCCACATGGTATAAGGTGGACCTTTGTGCTTTGTCCATGTTTGAAGCCTAAAAGGCTTTCTCATGCAAGGCATGTTAGATATAAAATAATTACTATGCTTTCACTTAACAACTAAAACTTTTGAATTGAATTGATTCTTCACGAAATCACCCATAAAATTAATTTATATGGCAATGATATGGTAATATAAGACAAGCATTAATTCCACCTCATGTGACTCTTATATAAGAATCTTCCTTTTCCTTAGTCTTACACATATAAACTCATCTAATAGGTTTTCTTGAGAAGATTAGTGAAACTATGAACATGAAGAAAGTTATTACTAATTAGGACCCAACTTAAGTTGAAAGTAATATAGTAGTTGTAGAGAATATCTGGTGGGGAAAATGTTTATGTTCAAAAATAAGACTTGGATAAAATTAACAGATGGAATTCACTTACTTATTCCATAGTATTTTGAAACTCAAGTAATTTTTGTTATGACTTTTGGCAACTCTTCTAAATTAAATAGTTGAAAATGAACTAAATCACCCTAGATGGAACTTGTGGTTGGCATTTTGTTTTTTCTCTTTATCAATGCCATGCCAACACACTATTTGGTATATAATTCTTTCTCTCTACTACTTGAGACTAATTTTAGGCATCGTGGTACTATTGAACTTACAATAAAAATTGCCTCTAAGCCCTTTCTACAAAGTAAGTTTAGCTGTAATTAGTTTCCAATTTAGTGTAAGCAGAAAACTGAGGTTGGGATTGGTAAACGGTTGCTCTCTGTGCAAGATAAGGAATCACTTTTGGGTTTGAGCCACAAATCAAATTGCCCGATCATATCATGCATACACATAACCAAGTTGCACGAAAAAAGAAAAATAGGTATCAAAATCTGCACTCTCTTATCATGGTTTTCTATATGACTAGCATTATTGGCATGTGCATTGCAGATGGCGCTATAAGATACTTTATTATAACTCATAAATTCAGTTTTAATTCAAAATATAATTTTGGTTGAATAATAAAGAGAATAAAAAAAATTTTAAGTGAAAATATATATAGTAATAGGGTGAAAGAAAACAGTAACTTTTATAACTTTGAAATTTAGATAATAGGGAGATTCAGATAAGTTCACTGTTGGATCCAGCTAAAATTTGGTGAGGAGGTTTCCAAGACATAGCTCTTCAATCTAAATGGTGGACATCCCATTCTCAAATCCATTAATCTGGACCTGCTATCAATGCCTAAAACCTTATTGTTTTTGTTTCTATTTATCCAACTAGGGATCTGGAGTCTTTCACCGTTGGATCTAACTTCAATTTTGTGAGGAGATTCCTAACATTCAGCTCTTCAATATGAACAATAGAGATCAGATTTTGAGACCTCTAAGCTTGAATTTGGACCAAAATTTTTTAGGTTCCATTAAGGTTTAGGGTTTTACACTTTATTTTTTCATTTGATTGTTGATCAACTAATGGGTTAATAGTTCTATTAGTGTTTGGATTTATATATAGTGTGTTTTCAAAATATGAGGTGGGTGTAGGTTTTCAAAATAGAAGGGAGATAGGTGTAATATCATCTAAATGCAAGAAAGGTTGGAGTAATTTACTCTCATTTCAAAATATATATATATATATATATATATATATACATGTATTATTGGTATGTGAGGTACAGTTAATGTTTTTACCCATTACAGAATTGAAGGATCAATCTCATCAATAATCAGCTCAAGCCTCCAAGTCTCCTCTACCCATAAGGCTTCGTCTTTCTCAAAAGAAAGGGAAGACCAAATTGCCCAAAATCCTCATCATGTGGAGTGCATTTTTTGAGGACACACTAGCTTGTGGATCCAAGGCCACAATAATGGTTTCACATTTGAAATCCTAGACCTTTCTGATGTACTTAATGACTACATGATCAATACTCAGAGGATTGTGCACACCATGTCATCATTGATTGCAAACACATAAACCATTCTTGATTCATAACATCGAAGGTCAAATTGTCAAAAACTTGGATTCTTACAATTTTGTAGTTCAACTCTAAAGTCAAATGTGACTCTATAGAATTTATCCAGTACTATAATCTCTTATTCTAGAAGACCAAGATAAGATATAAGGAGTAACACACGTTTCCTCTTTAGCACCTTGATACTTGTCTGGTTGTACAAAGAGTGAAATGTTTTAGAACTTGGAGTGATTAGATATTTATGAGAATGAGATTTTAGAACAAACCCTTGTTTTGGTGGCATCTACAAGTTGTTGTCGATCTTCAATGCCACCCAATACTATTTTCAGAATTGTTTGGTTGTCTACATGGGCTTTCTTGAATAGAGTCTTAACTTTTTCATTCGAATCTATGCATCTCTTGTCATATGCATTTTCATAGTACACATTAATGAAAATTTTATTTCTGATTAAATTCTTTCCCCACGCTTATTGAAACTTTTCAACTAGACACAAAGAGGAAGAAAAAGTAAAGCCTTTATGAAGCGGAAGCTCAAACAAAGTAGTAATTTAAGTCCAAATTTTTTATTATGAAAATTATTTCTACAAGTTCTAGGGTCTTCATAATGGATGTTGCAATGTCCTATGTTTTCTAATGCAGAGGAAATGTGTTTGGGACCCCCAGCATGAGAGTCAGATTCATAAGATTTGGTTCTCAAAGTGCTTTCATGACAACCTTTGCACCTGTTTTTAAGACATCAGGATCTAAAAGATGAGGGGTGAAAGGTTGTTACCTTCTGTTCTTGAGGCCCTCAGAGCTAAATGGGCCTCTGCTCAATACAAGGTTGTCTCTAAGAGGGACAAGAAGAACCATTTCTTGGACCAAAGGGAGGCCTTTCACAAGGGCAACTCAATCACCATCTCCGAAAACGAACAAAAGTTGGTAAGTATTTTATTTAATAATGTTGTAAAAGTTTAGATATGTTTAAAAGTTATGTCAATTTATGTTCACTAACAGTTGAAGTTTTTTGTAGACAAAGAAGTAAGGAAGAGAGCCCAACTCACTGGAGGTCTTTCGTCACCTCCAACATAGCTCCACTAAGGACTGGGTCCATCAATGGGCTCAATCCACTTATGTAAGTATTAAAATCGTTCTTTAGTCTTTATGTCAGTTAGGGTTTATATGTATGTATTTTCTACTAACCTAATTATTTTATCTATACAAAATGAGTTTGAGAGGCACCGGTCTGAGAGCCAAGCCCAGTCCTCTTTCTTTTCTATTGACAACGCTGGGCTATGGCTCTATGTCGTTGGCGGAAAGAATAAGAAAGGCCGGGTTTATGGCATGGACTCTGAGGCCGGTGTATTGGAGTCCGCCCGTTCACAGCCTACCCAGCCCTTCCAGCAGTTGAATGCTCAGATGTCAGGGATGATGTCCCAGATGGTAAACTTGCAGAAGACAGTGGATCACCTCCACCTAGTGGTCGAGGCACTGGATGCCATTGGCATATACATGGAGGCGCTCACATCTATATTGGGCGACCTACTGCAACAATGCCAATGTGTAGCATCTGGTTCGGCCCCACAGGCCCCTGCTGACAATCACGATGATGCAGTTGAGGAATTGGGGGCAGACGACGAGAAGTTGTGCTTAGGGCTTTGTATTGTATTTTTACTTTTTTTTTTATTGTAATTAAATTTTATTATATTTCATTTCATTTTGATTAATATTTTGATTAAATGTTTAGAGAAAATAAATAGTCATTTGAGACCAAAAAAAAAATTATCAAGCCATTTCTCTCGAATATATGTCTGTGAGAAATTTCTCATACACACAATCCATGAGAACATCTACGACTTATGCATGAGATCCTCTCACGCGTAGCAAATGCTTATCAGTGAGAAACTGTGAGAAATTTCTCATAGACTACTTAATCTGTGAGAAAAATCATTTGTCATGCTTGTTTTTCTCTTGCCTTGAAGTTTGTGAGAAATTCCTTGAGAATAGTGTTTATCACAGACTTTTCCTCCATTTCTCATGGACTTTGTCCATGAGAAAATCCCTTATTTTTTTGTAGTGTATGAAATCCCAAACCTCTTTGATGTACTTAATGACAACATGATCAATACTCAGAGGATTGTGCACACTGTACCATAGCATCATTGATTGCAAACATAGAAACCATTCTTGATTTATACCATCAAAGGTCAATTTGTCCCAAACTAGGATTCTTACAATTTTTTAGTTCAACTCTAAAGTCAAATGCGACTCTATAGAATTTATGCAGTACTATAATCTCTTATTCTGGAAAACCAAGATAGGATAGGAGGAGTAACATGTGTTTCCTCCTTAGCACCTTGATACTTGCCTGGTTGTACAAAGAGTGACGTGTTTAAGAACATGGAGTGATAAGATATTTATGAGAATGAGGTTTTAGAACAAACCCATGCTTTGGTGGCATCTACAAGTGGCTGCCTATCTTCAATGCCACCCAATACTATTCTCAAAATTTTCTGGTTGTGTATGTGGGATTTCTTGAATAGAATCTTAAATTTTTCATAGGAATCTATGCATTTCTTGTCATATGCATTTTCATACTACACATTAATGAAAATTTTATTTCTGATTAAATTCTTTCCCGCGCTTATTGAAACTTTTCAACTAGACACAAAGAGCAAGAAAAAGTAAAGCCTTTATGAAGCTTGAAATTCAAACAAAGTAGTAATTTGAGTCCAAATTGTTGATTAGAAAAATTATTTCTACAAGTTCTAAGGTCTTTATAATGGATGTCGCAACGTCTCTTTAAGAGGGGTGCACTCAGTGACGTGGGGTGGCGAAACATCAAAACATTAAAAAAAATATATATTGTTAAAGAGAAAAAAAATGTTATTTATAGTGAGAAGAAAATGTGAAAATTTAGAAAAATTATTATAGAAAATGATGGAGTCACCATGAATCGATTTAAGACACAAATGGACACCTATAAAAAAAAAGTTTGGTCTACGTTATCAAAGTTGGGTATGGGAGTTGGTTACCTGTAGGGAAGGTGTTATGTTCAGTGGATTTTACACCCACTATTTGGATATCTTTTACTTGATTATTTAGTTGTTCTTTGAGATCATTTACCATCTAATGGGTCGTTTATGTTAAATTGTAAAGCTTATGACAAAAAGGGAAGAAATTATGAAAGCAAGCGTTGCAGCTCTTGGAATCAAGCGCCACAGCTCCTGGAACATGAGATTACAAAAGATGGACAGCAACCAAGCGCTGTAGCCCCAGTTTTCCAGCGCCGCAGCGCCCATTTGATGTGAATGGCAGGGAAGCAGTGCCGCAGCGCCATTTGTCCAACGCCGCAGAGCCCGCATCAGCAATTTTTGGAGTTTCAGGCCGAGACCCAATGCCGCAGCTCTAGTTTTCCAAAGCCGCAGCGCCCGTGCGTAGCCCTTTGATCCACGTCTCTTTATTTCTCTAGTTTTAGGGCTTTTCTTGAAAAGTATAAATAGGAAGTCTTAGGGAAATTTTGGGGGTTCGTTCTTAGACACTTGAGAGGTAGAAAGGAGGCAAAGCAAGGATAGAAGGGAGGATACGCGAAGTGAATTCGACCTTTAACTCAGAGTTTTTCTTCTTTTAACCTTCAAACATGTCTAGATTTTACTTTTTCTGGTTTTCTTTTTTTATGATGAACTAAATTCCTCTCTAGGGCTACGATGTAGCCAAAATTATGAACAGTTGAAGTTCTTATGAAATTGATTTGAGATTTATCTTTGTTAATTGAGCATTCATTTCTACTCTTAATGCTTTTAAATTGACTGGCCATTAATCTAGACGACAAGTTAATCACAATGAGACCGGAAGGAGATTTGTGTGTTTAGTTCACTGAGATTAATGCCCTAGGTTGCATGTAGGATAGGAATATACCTCCATGGCTTAGGTAATCAGTTAAGAGAACCATAGAACATAATGAATCAATAATTATTATAACTTGTATAGGAATATACAGGGTTAGTAATTAGGGATATTTCTAGTAGACCTTGGGAGATGTTAGTGGATAAATTAGGGATTCTTGATTAGCAATTAAGAAGATGAATTGATATCAATGACATGATGAACGGAAACCGGGATTAATTACGGTGAAATCGAAGTCATAGGCTTTTCTCCCTTGATAATTCTATCATTTGTTTTGGTTTAATTTGTTATTTTTCTGGTTTAACTTTTTTTCATTCTATTTTAAGTTGTTTCACTGAAATCTCTCCATATTGATTGATTAGATAAAATTATGGTTTACCCTCTTTCGGTAGTGTATACGTTAGTCCTCGTGGGAACGAAAACTCTAATTCATCTTATTACTTGAAAAACGACAACGTACACTTGCGTTAGCTTTTTACACAACAAGTTTTTGGCGTCGTTGCCGGGGACTAATTTGTTATCAATATCGATACTCAATGATCTTAATTTTAGTCTAGTCATTTACTTTTTACAAATTTACTTAAGTTATTACTTTCTGCCACTTACAGGAGTTTTCTTAGTGCATGAGAAAATTTGGAAGTAGTTCCCTAATTCCTTTTGATTCTGAGATAGAAAAGACTTGTCGAAGGAATAGAAAGGCAAGAAGAGATTCTACCAGAGTTGTGACAGACACAATGGCAGAAGAAAACCCTCCTAAGGCACTCTGTGATTCTGCTATACCTTCCATCACAGATAACAATTCTGGTATAAGGCGACTGGCTATTGAAGCAAACTCCTTTGAGATCAAACCAGTTGTAATCCACATGATCCAGTCAGCCCCGGTTAGTGAATTAGCGAGTGAAGACCCACACGCTCATATTTCTGGGTTCGTGGAGATATGCGATACTTTCAAGCACAACAGGGTTAGTAATGATGCTATTCGCCTCCACCTCTTTCCATTCTCATTACAGGATAAAGCCAAGTCTTGGCCAAATTTTTCTCACTAGCTAAGACCGCCAAGCTCTGAAATGACATTGCGACATTTTATCAATTGGAAAATGAGTCGCTTCAAGAGGCTTGAGAAAGGTACAAAGAGTTGCTTCGTAGATGTCTCGACCATGGACTCCCTGATTGGTTGCAGTTATAGACATTTTATAATGGTTTGCTGAATTCCACCAAGACATTAGTTGATGCCGCTGCTAGTGGATCTTTGATGAGGAAGATGTATGAGGATGCCAATGAATTGCTAGATGGCTTCCAATGTCTATCAGTGGCCTACTAAAAGGTCCACTTCACGAAAGGTGCTTGGGGTTCATGAGGTTGACATCTTTATCGCTTTATCTGCCAAAATCGACTCGCTAGCTAAGCAGTTGACCGTTTGGAATGTAAATGTCATCCAGTCACCTCCTGAAAATTGTGACCATTGTGGAGGTCTTCATGTCAGTACAGATTGGCAAGTGGGAAATCCATTCTCTACATCTCAGGTTGAGGAAGCAAAGTATGTGAAAAATCAGAATATGCAGAATGACCCCTATTCGAACACTTATAATCCGGGGTGAAGGAATCATCCAAACTTCTCTTGGAAGAACAACCAAAATTTTGCTCCACCACCTGTGCCAGCCAAGGTTTCTTTGGAGGATGCTCTAACCCAGTTGACCATGAATACAAGTCAATTCATGGCCCAAACAGATGCCTCCATACGTAACCTGGAAGTTCAAATGGGACAACTCTCTACCATGCTCACTATCAGATAGCAGGGAACATTACCCAGCGATACAGAGGTAAATCCTAAAGAACACATCAAGGCTATTACTCTTCGTAGTGGCAAGACTCTGGATGAACCTTCTGACACTACCAAGAAGCTTCCTTGTAAGCCAATTGAACTTGAGGTGAAGGAAACCACTCCAGTGGCTGTGGAGAAAACATCTAGATTGTTCCCAGACAATCCTCCTTTATGTTACACCTCTACCATTCCCTCAAAGATTGTAAAAGGAGAAGCTGGACTCTCAGTTCTCTAAGTTTTTGGAAGTGTTCAAGAAGCTACACATCAACATACCATTTGCCGATGCTCTTGAATAGATGCCCAGTTATGTAAAATTCATGAAGGACATATTGTCTAACAAGAGGAAGCTGGAAGACTTTGAGACTGTTGCACTTACTGAGGAGTGTAGCGTTATTCTTCAAAAGAAACTACCACCTAAATTAAAAGATCCAGGGAGTTTTACTATACCTTGTACTATTGGTAATTCATTTTTTGGTAAAGCCCTTTGTGATTTAGGTGCAGTATTAATTTGATGCCCTTGTTTGTTAACAGGAACTTAGGTCTTGGAGAAGCAAAACCTACTACAGTCTCATTGCAGTTAGCTGACCGGTCCATCAAATACCTCAGGGGTATCATTGAAGATGTGCTAGTCAAGGTGGACAAGTTCATCTTCCCTACTGATTTTATTGTTCTAAACATGGAGGAAGACCAAGAAATCCCAATTATTCTTGGTCGACCATTCTTAGCTACTAGGAGGACTTTGATCGACGTGCAAAAAGGACAGTTCATTTTGAGGGTACAAGATGAGGAAGTAGCCTTTAATGTCTTCAAAGCCATGAAACACCCCCTTGACAGTGATAGCTATTTTAGAATTGACACCATTGATGAGTGTACTAGAGATGTTGTTCAAGCCACTAGTCCTATAGAACCGCTTGAGGCATGCTTGCTTGGTAGTTCTAATCCTGATGATCCAGAGGTTCGGGCATGTGTGAGTAAGCTTGAGGCCACTGCTCCTATTTTTATCCATCGTCCTTTTGAAGAGCTAGGAAAAAGGGCCAGTAGACCAGTGTCATCCATCCAAAAGCCATCAACTTTAGAGCTCAAGCAATTACTTGGGCATCTGAAGTATGGCTTTCTAGGGGAATCCTCTACCTTGTCGGTCTTACTTTCTGCATCTCTGACCAGTGCTGAAGAAGACAAGTTACTACAGGTG
Organism: Cercis canadensis; assembly: GCA_003255065.1. Classification (NCBI taxonomy): domain Eukaryota; kingdom Viridiplantae; phylum Streptophyta; class Magnoliopsida; order Fabales; family Fabaceae; genus Cercis; species Cercis canadensis. The sequence goes on along the minus strand of QAOA01000660.1, from coordinate 43,387 downwards.
CTTCAGGAGCACAAGACCGCAATTGAGTGGTCTATTGTTGATATCAAAGGTATAAGACCCTCTTTGTGCATGCACAAGATTCTGATGGAGGATAGCTATCGACCTTCTGTGGAGCACCAACGCCAATTGAACCCTAACATGAAAGAGGTAGTGAGAGCAGAGGTACTGAAGCTTCTGGACGCAAGGATTATCTATCCTATCTCCGACAGTGCCTGGGTCAGTCCTGTGCAAGTAGTTCCTAAGAAATGTGGGATGACTGTGATCAAGAATGAGAATGATGAGTTAATCCCCACTAGGACTGTGACAGGGTGGCGAGTATGTATTGACTATAGGAAACTCAACAAAGCCACTCGAAAGAACCATTTTTCGCTTCCTTTCATCAATCAGATGCTCGATCGACTAGTTGGGCATCCTTACTACTGCTTCCTAGATGAGTATTCTGGCTATAATCAGATTTCCATAGCACCAAAAGACCAAGAGAAGACTACCTTCACTTGCCCTTATGGTGCTTTCGCTTTCTGGCGCATGTCTTTTGGGTTATGCAATGCACCGGCTACTTTTCAGAGGTGCATGATAGCGATATTTTTTGATATGGTAGAGCGCTTCATTGAGGTTTTCATGGATAACTTCTCAGTCTTTGGAAAGTCTTTCGACACTTGCCTAGTCAATCTCTCATCAGTTCTCAAAAGATGTGAGGACACAAATCTGGTGCTAAACTGGGAAAAATGTCACTTTATGGTGACAAAAGGCATAGTTTTGGGCCACAAAGTCTCTACTGTTGGTGTTGAAGTGGATAGGGCAAAGATTGCCATAATTGAGAAATTGCCTCCTTTTACCTCAATCAAAGGTGTGCGCAGTTTTTTGGAGCACGTTGGGTTCTATAGACGGCTTATTAAGGATTTCTCTAAGATCACCAAACCCCTGTGTAATTTACTTCTTAAGGAGGTTCCCTTCCTGTTTGATGCAGATTGCTTAGTGGCGTTTGAGGTTCTAAAGAAAGCCTTGATCTCCACACCCATTATTGTAGCCTTGGATTAGGATCTTCCATTCGAGTTGATGTGCGATGCCAGTGACTTTGCCATCGGGGCTGAGTTGCACTCTACTATGCGAGTCGCATAGCAAATACCACAGCCAAGAGCTCATTTTCATGCCATTTACTATGCGAGTCGCACTCTAAATCCTGCACAGATGAACTATGCCACTATCGAAAATGAGCTCTCGGCTGTGGTATTTGCTTTTGATAAGTTCAGGCCGTACTTGATTGGCACCAAAACAATAGTCTTTACTGACCACTTGGCTATCAAGTACCTGATTGAGAAGAAAACTGCAAAACCTAGGCTCATTCGGTGGGTACTTCTACTTCAAGAGTTTAACCTTGAAATTAAAGACAAGAAAGGCAAGGAAAATGTGGTGGCGGATCACTTGTCTCGATTAGAACCACATGAGCAGTAGGCACCTACAATTCCCCAAATTGATGATGCATTCCCTGATGAGCAGCTCTATCGTATTATAGCTGGACAGTCCCCTTGGTTTGCCGATTTTACAAATTTTCTAGCAAGCAAGACACTTCTACCAGAGCAAAATAGTCAACAGCGGAAGAAGTTTTATTCTGATGTGAAGCACTATCTTTGGGATGACCCGTTTCTATACAAACATTGTTCTGATAAGATTATCAGATAGTGTGTTCCTGAAATAGAGATGGCTCACATTCTTCATCATTGCCATTCTTCAGAGTATGGTGGTCATTTTGGAGCTAATCGAATAGCCGCTAAAGTTCTTCAATCGGGATTGTACTGGCCTACCTTGTTCAAGGATGCTCATGCCTTTGTGTCTTCTTGTGACCGATGTCAACGGACGGGAAATATCTCTAACCGTCATGAGATGCCTTTGACCATAATCTTAGAGGTAGAACTGTTCGATGTATGGGGCATCGATTTCATGGGACCCTTTCCATCCTCCTTCAACAACCAATACATCCTGGTAGCGGTTGACTATCTTTCCAAATGGGTTGAGGCTGCTGCATTACCCACGAATGATTCTTGGGTGGTGGTGAACTTCCTCCAAAAGAATATTCTTACTCGGTTCGGAACCCCGAGAGCAATTATCAGTGATGGGGGGAAGCATTTTTGCAACAAGCAATTTGAGACCTTATTAGCCAAGTATGGGGTCAAGCATAAGGTAGCCAATCCTTATCATCCTCAAACAAGTGGTCAAGTGGAGATTTCAAACAGGGAGCTGAAGTGGATCCTAGAAAAGACAGTGAATGCCAACAGAAAAGATTGGTCCAAAAAGCTTGATGATGCACTCTGGGCTTATCGCACGGCCTTTAAGACACCGATTGGTATGTCTCCGTATCGGTTGGTATTTGGTAAGGCTTGTCATTTGCCCGTTGAGTTGGAGCATCAAGCTTACTGGGCCACCAAAATGCAGAACTTTGATCTCTAAGCTGTAGGTGAAAAGCGATGTCTCCAACTAAATGAAATGAACGAGTTTTGTCAGGGGGCTTACGAGAATGCCAAGCTTTATAAAGAGTGGACAAAGAAATGGCATGACAAGCATATTGTGCAACGTGACTTTGTCCCGGGTCAACAAGTGCTCCTTTTTAACTCTCGTCTCAAACTTTTCCCTAGAAAACTGAGTTCTAGGTGATCGGGACCTTTTACTGTGGTTTAAGTATTCCCACATGGAGCTGTGGAAATTCAAAGTTTGGACATAAAGTTTAAAGTTAATGGTCAGCGACTCAAGAGCTACATCGATGGTGTGAAAGATTTCCCCAAATCTTCCATCACCCTTGGAGAGCCCAAATGATCCTTTCCAAGCCAGTCTAGCTAAAGACTATAAATTTAGTACTAATTGGGAAGCAACCCAAGTGTTTTTAGCACATTCTTTTACTTTTATTCTTGTTTAAAGTTTCGTTTGTTTTAATTTAGGATCGTTAAGTGTTGTGGTTAAATGTTTGGTATCTCTTATCTTGCAAGGTACCGATTCAATTTTCGTTGAACGAATGTTTTTAGTGTTCAGTGAAGTGTGAAAGTGTCTAAATATGGAGCTTGGGCAGAGATCCAGCGTTGCAGCGCCAGTTATCTAGGGTTGCGGCTCCTGCAGCTTCCATTTGAAGAGGTAAAAATCTGATGTGAAGCGTTGCGGCACCTGACACCATAGGTACGAAGCTTCAAACACCCAAGACTTGGCGCTGCGGCGCCCGCGCCCTTTTTTACAAAAAAATTTAGTTTTTAAACGGAGTGTTTTTGGCTTAAAGAGGTTAGTATTTCTTTTTGGTTTCCCTCCGCACACACCCATACCAAAACTTTCTCTCTCTCTCCCATTCCTCTCTAACCTCCGCACATACTACCTCACCCATTCCCAATTTCATCACTCAAACAATTCCACAATCACTCACCCACTGAATTTCGGCCATCTCTGCCCATTACCCACACCTTTCCATTTTTAAATTTTCGCACAATCCCTCTCACTCAAGCACATCGAGCTCAATTGGTACAAGATGGGTTTTTGAATTTTTCATCCAATTAAGGTAACTTTTTCACTCTCTTCCCTTGTTTTGGTTATCTTGGGTGTCCATTGGCCAAATTGGAGGTAATGCATAATTTAAATGGCTTTGAGAAGTTGTTTTGTGCTTTATGCCGACCAAGTGTTTAATCAATTACCTCTATGAATGTTTGCTTCTTATTTGGTGCGACTTTGTCATGCTTGCTTGTTTTTCTTGCCTTAGCTACATTCATGTGCATATTTGTTAAGCATTTGCTCATGTTTCAAAATCTCTTGCTTGCTTATCTACCATATGCATTCTACCATCCCCCTTTTAGGCTTTGCAACATTTTCCATCAAATTCGCCCATGACAACCAATTTCAGCATTATGAAGTCATGCACTAGACAAATACACACTAGCCACATTCATATCCTTAGATGCTAAGAGCACCTAATTCTAGGTTTTAAGTGAAATTTTTGCACTTTTCATATATGCACATTGCTTCCTTATGTGCCCACATTGGTTTGGTTAAGTTGCTAGGTTGTTCATTCTTCATTTTCTTATCTCTCGACTTGCTTGCCTAAAACATTCTCACTCATGTACTACTTGCCATGCTTGCATGTTTGTTATGTAATGCATTCACAATTTTTCCTTCGATATGTATTTGCCATGTTTGTTGTACTATCTGCTGTTTGCCTTGTTGTGTCTTCACCCATGCCTTAAGGACTTGAACCTATGCACAAATGGATTCGACCTCACTTTTGAGTTTCTTTCTTAGGTTCTGCCTCCACTCTCTCACCATCTCATCATGTCCACAAAGCAGAAAAAGACAACTCGAGGAACTACCTCTTCGTCACCATAGACTTTTGACAAACATTGGTTTGTCAGTCCAGAGGTGTTCCAAAGGTACCAAGTTTTAGTAGCTTAGTGCTCCATAGTACCAGAGCGGGGCATCCAGCTCTCTCCTACTGGTGACTATGTCTGCATTTACCAGAAGATTGTGCAACGGCGCTGGACGCACTTCGTTAGATAGCCTGAAGCCACTATGGTCGTTGTGGTACGTGAATTTTATGCCAACGCCCCTAAGTGTGAACAAGACAAGGTTTTTTCCGCGGAAAACTTGTCCCTACCGTCAAAGACGATGCATATCGTGCACTTACCGAAGCTGATGAGTGCGATGTAGATGAGATTTCACTCCTTCTCTACCGCCCTAGCATTGTGTGGAAAATGTTCAGCGACCGTCCCCTTTCCTTCTGCCAGGACACACTTTATACCGTAGGCAAAGCTTGGCTACACTTCCTCTCGGCGAAACTTCTTCCAGTCACTCATCTTAGTGACGTGGTCCTTGAACGCACCATCTTGCTCTATGTCATCGTAGCTGACTTACCCCTTGATGTGGGCCAAATTATTCACGACAACATCCTCGACAGTATCCGTGGCGCCACCACAGGTGGCTTAGCTCACCCATCTATGATCACCAAACTCTACAAACATGCGGGAGTTCAATGGGGCGATGATGAAGAACGTTGTTCTCCACACCGAGCACTCGATGACAGCATCCTATACGCCTTCAAGTCTTGGAGATCTTCCTCCCCTGAGCCAGCCAGTTCCTCACAACCTCCTCAGCAACGCTAACCCATTTTTGCTATTGAGAGGTTTGATCGGATCGAGGCAGACATTCATGGCATTCACACTGCACTTGCTGTCATCCAGGGCACTCTCACTCAGTAGCAAGCTTTCCAGGATCGGGTTGACAGTTTCATGCAATCACAAACCCACACACTAAACTAGTTAATAAGCAAGTGCACACAAGCCCCTGAACACATTCCCACCATGCCATCAGCTCCAGACCCTCCAGCTCCGTAGGAGGATGGTGAAGCCACATGACCCACCATTACTTTAGGGAAGTCTCATTCACCTTCTCTTTTTGCTATTTCGAACATTTGGGACAATGTTGTATTCTAAGTTTGGGGGTAGTGGGATTTTATTCCTTTAGTCTTTAGGGTGTTTATTGTTTTAGTATGGATTCTATTTCTTGTCTTTAGAGTGTTTATTGTTTCAGTTATCAATTCAAAAAAAAAATTCTGAAAACCATAGGTCTATGATAAAATTGTTTTCTGTTGATCACATCTCTAGAAAAATGATAGATATGTGTATATGTTTGAGAAACCCCAGAGCTTTTTCTTGGTTGACTGGATTTCACTGAATCATTGAGCAAATAGCCTTGCTTGCGTGAATGTGGCATTGTTTAAAAAGGGATTATGTAAACTAAGTCATTTCAAGAACTCATGAACACTAGAACTTGCTTGACTGTCAGTTCAGGCGAAATCCAAGGCTACACAATGTTAAGGACATGATCTAGGCATTTTTTTTTTTTTGTAAAGATTGAGCCTTTCTAAGCTAACCTTGTGCATGATTTTTCATCCCTAGCATACCCCCTTTGAGCTTAATGTAACCTATTCCTTTGTCTCCTACACCTATACCCTAGCCCTTTGCATGACCTTTGACTTGGACCTTACACCTAGAGGACATAGTTAGTCTTAAGAGCATCAAGAGCTAGAGGTTTTAAGAAGAATGATGGAGAAAAGGAAAATAGAACATCAAAGTATCTACCACCAACAAAACAAAAAAAAAAAAAATTGCTACATCCTAGCTAAAAAGAATCATTAGCAAAGAAAATAAACAAATGTTGAGATAAGAGAAAGAATGATTCGAAGCAATAAAATGGATTGAAGTAGCACAAAAATATGAATAATGGTGGTAGAAGATGAAGTGAAGAAAAAGAAAAAAAAAAGGGGCAAGTTTGGGGGACGTTAGGAGAGAAAGGGTGATGCTTTTGAAAGAAGCTCTATAAGTTGATTGTGTGGTAGGTGATTCGAACTTTATTTTTCCTAGTCTTTTATCTTACCTTAAGCCTAGCCATACATTACAAACCTGTCAAAGTCCTATTGATTCTTGGTATTATGTTCAGTTTACATTAGTGGAGATGGGCATGACAAGCAAGTATATGGGGTTCCAAAGGAATTAAACTAGAGAATGAAATAAGTGTGCATAATCTAATTTAAATTAAGTTAGTAGGGTAAGCAAGGCTTATTTTCGCACAAACACAGACTTTTAGTGCAACAAGATTAACTTTGGGGTGAAAATAGACGCATGAGTAGCATCTTGAAAATTTTCTAAGAGGTGTGGCTAATTGATTTCTCTGAGGCCTGTATGGTGAATAAGAAAGGTGTTCACTTGTTAGTTGACTTCTAGGTAAAATTTATTTTCTTTGCTCGAGGACTAGCAAATGTTAAGTTTGAGGGTATTTGTTGAGTGGATTTTACACCCACTCTTTGGATATCTTTTACTTGATTATTTAGTTGTTCTTTGAGATCATTTACAATCTAATAGGTCGTTTATGTTAAATTGTAGAGCTTATGACAAAAAGGGAAGAAATGATGAAAGCAAGTGTTGTAGCCCTTGGAATCAAGCGTCGTAGCTCCTGGAACATAAGATTACAAAAGATGAACAGCAATCAAGCACTGCAGCCCCAATTTTCCAGCGCCGCAGCGCCCATTTGATGTGAATGGAAGGGAAGCAATGCCGCAGAGCCCACATCAGCAATTTTTGGAGTTTCAGGCCGAGACCCAGCGCCGCAGCTCCAGTTTTCCAGAGCCACAACACCCGTGCGTAGCCCTTTGATCCACGTCTCTTTATTTCTCTAGTTTTAGGGCTTTTCTTGAAAAGTATAAATAGGAAGTCTTAGAGAAATTTTAGGGGTTCGTTCTTAGACACTTGAGAGGCAGAAAGGAGGCAAAGCAAGGATAGAAGGGAGGATACACGAAGTGGATTCGACCTTCAACTCAGAGTTTTTCTTCTTTTAACCTTGAAACATGTCTAGATTTTACTTTTTCAGGTTTTCTTTTTTTATGATGAACTAAATTCCTCTCTAGGGCTACGATGTAGCCAAAATTATGAACGGTTGAAGTTCTTATGAAATTGATTTGAAATTTATCTTTGTTAATTGAGCATTCATCTCTACTTTTAATGCTTCTAAATTGACTGGCCATTAATCTAGATGACAAGTTAATCACAATGAGACCGGAAGGAGATTTGTGTGTTTAGTTCACTGAGATTAATGCCCTAGGTTGCATGTAGGATAGGAATATACCTCTATGGCTTAGGTAATAAGTTAAGAGAACCATAGAACCTAATGAATCTGTAATTATTATAACTCGTATATGAATATACAGGGTTAGTAATTAGGGATATTTCTACTAGACCTTGGGAGAGGCTAGTGGATGACTTAGGGATTCTTGATTAGCAATTAAGAAGATAAATTGATATCAATGACATGATGAACGGAAATCGAGATTAATTAGGGTGAAATCAGAGTCCTAGGCTTTTCTCCCTTGATAATTCTATCATTTGTTCTGGTTTAATTTACTATTTTTCTGGTTTAACTTCTTTTCATTCTATTTTAAATTGTTTCATTGAAATCTCTCCATATTGATTGATTAGATAAAATTATGGTTAACCCTCTTTCGGTAGTTGATACGTTAGTCATCGTGGGAATGATAACTCTACTTCATCTTATTACTTGAAAAATGACAACGTACACTTGCGTTAGGTTTTTACACAACATGTTAACTCCCTACAACACCCTTTCTAGCGAAAGGTTACCAATTTAATTTTATGCCATTTAGCCTTGTTGAATAAATTTTTTCCTTAAATTTAACTGTTGAATAAATTAAAATATTTTAAAAATTATATTTTTATATGTGTCACCTTAACGTGGATATTGTCAAAAGTGACAAATAACTATGATCAATATTTTTTATGATTTAATTTTTATTATTAGACCTCACCAGCACGTCTGGCAAAATTTGATAGTAAATCCTTAAGAGTATTTGGTAGAGATACTGATTTTCATTATAATCCTCCTCTAATCTATTCTGTGATAGCAAATGTTTAATTCTCTAAAAAATGATTATAATAAGCGAAGAATGTAAAAGTAAAATGATTTGGAAAATATAATAGTTGCAAACGCATAAAAATAATAGTGATATTGAGGATTTCATAAGTTCTGCTAGCGCTTCTGGTAAAACAAAGAAATTATCCCTCACCTCAGAAATGTTAGGAAATATCGTCACCATGATTATTCCCTATCTTATTATGTCGTCACGAATAAAATCATTTCATTTGCAAGGTAAAAGAAAAAAGAAAGTCATGATAATAGAGCACATACGGTAAACAATAAACAAATTAAATAATTAAAAGCATGCTCATATTCAAGAAAATAATAGTTGGACTTACAAAACAATACCAAATCTGCATATTACTGAAAGGCTTTTGGTCAAAGAAAGCCATACATAAAAAATAAATAAAAATAGACTAGTACTAAAAATAAGCCCAACCCAAACAATACTAGAACGACAAGCTAAGAAAAAATAAAAAAAGGGGTAAGTTGGACCTTATGTTCTCTCTGAATCTTGTGTCTTTTCCATTCCACTGGGAACCTATTTATAGGCAAAGAGTGATGACCAATTGTTATAGATGATCATTTCTGAATAATTTTTGCAATTACACCCACGGATAATTACTGGTTTTGGTAGTATTGAGGTGATGGAGGAGAGTTGAATAAAGAGAAAGTGAGGCAGCCATTGCTGCAGGGTAGTGGGATGTGTTCTTGTAGTGCTACTGTGCGAGGGATGTACCAATTTGGCTTTTCTTTTATCTTCTTCTCTTTTTTGTTTTCTATGTGAATTCTAAATAAATTTTTTAGATATTTGTGACTTAGGATCAAAATTGACCAAGCCCTCTAGTGCAAAGGGGCCAATATAAATGGACCAATCCTAAGAAAGCATGAAAAAACCCAACCAAACTAAATAAATAGAAAAAGAAAACAATGATTAAATCAATTAAAAAAAAAAAGTGATTGATATAAAAATAGAGTCTAATCAAATATAAGTTGATCCAGACAAAATTGGGTATCCACAATGGATATCTAAAGTTTCCAGTGCAAGTAACTAAATTCTTGTGGAGAATGAAAAGTTTTAAAGATTTTGAATTCAACTTACGGAAAAGTTTCTTCTGCAAGTAATTAAATTAATCTCTATCTATATCTATACTATTATAAAGGTAAATTCCCATTTAATATTCCTATATTAGTATATCAAAAAATTATATAAAATTTTTAAATTTAGTAGCTAGTGGTAACTAATATACCTTATTTTTTCTCACTTCTTAAGGAGTTTCGCATTTTCACAGAAATTTGTATATTGTTGTATGTCTAGGAAGACCTAATCTTGAGTATACAGATCAACAAGTATAAGAATAATGTAATAGAAACGGTATAATTAGAGATCCGCTTTCCTTCAATGTTTCAGCCAAAAATAGTTTGGGTATTACCTGTCAGTCGAGGATTGTTTGTTTAACACTAACTAAGTTTTCTGCCCTGATAATTGTATCTTTAAAAAATATTTTCAAAAAGGTTTTTGTCATGGTAATAAATAGGATTTGAATCTATAAATTATGTACTTTAGAGAGTAACATACAGAAAGATAATTATTAATAAAAAAAATTGATTTGATAGTTAAAATTGTGATTAAGTTTTTTGGTAACAAAAAGTTTAGGGAGAGGGAGGCTATCTCATTCTAAGGCCAGAGCATGGCACAAGCCTCAATGATGACTTACAATGATACTTACAAATTGCTTATAAAAGAGGAACTACTCGTAGTGAGATTCGAACCTAGGTCTCACAAGCAAACTAATTGAATCCTTATTACTACCTGAATCAACTCACATTGGGATTGTTATAAAGTGTATGCACTTAGAGGAGGATTTATAGATTTTTCAAAATTTACTTCTTTAATTCTCTCATTAATGATTGTAAGAAGTGTATTTTATTCTCTAAAGTGCACCAACACTTTAGAGGATCCGCATAAAAGAGATAATAAGATAAATATCCTAGAACTGCCTTATATATGCATATATTTTTCTTCATATAATAAGACAAAATAAGCAAAATATTGCCAACACTATAAAAAAATTTCTGGATTCCAACGAAATTTTTCCATTGAAATGTTGACAAATTCCAACGGAAATTGTGTCGTTGGAGAAATGATTGTTGAAATTACAAAATTCCTACGGAAATTTTAAACGAAACAATAATTCTAACAGAAAATTATTATTGGAACTTGGGTATGAAAAAAAAGTTCCAATGAAAAATTCCAATAAAAAATTTCGTTGAATTTTTTTTGTTTTGAGTTCCCAAACAAAATTTTGGTTAGAATTTCGTATTTATGGATTTTTTTAATTTAAAAAAAAATTTGCAAAAGTAATTCCTCTAGGATATCCGTTGGAATTTTTAATTTATCATTTACCATAATAATATTTTTGGGAATAATATGCAAACTGCAATAATGTATGCTGAAGGGAGAGAAAAAGAAGAGAGAGAAACACTAAATTGACTGATTTCACGAGAAAATACAAAATGGTATAAAGTCAAAAAAGAAAACACTGTATTATCCTAGCATTCTACAATTATAATAACAACAGAATGAGACATGAGACATAACTAATTTTTGGTCTGTAAGTCACTGGCTTGTTCTTGTTGTTCTCCAATATGATATGCCTAAAATTTGCATTTGGCACATGTTTAACTATGTGCCACTTTACAGAAAAGCTCCCACTCCATTTATCTTGCTGCCAAAAGTCCATATCCATATTAAAGTCAACAGGACTGACCATCTCTGCAACACCGCAGAATTGGCCACTTGCATTGACCCGCAATAGAAAATAACAATACGCACAGACAAAAGGGAAAAACTAGCCTAGAAATATTTGCAAGATATAGTGAAATTGAATATAGAAACAGGATGATGACATTCAGGAAAAAAAAAAATAAAAAAAAAGGAAGGAAGATAGGGCAGCCTCCAGATTTTCCCGCAGCTATTCTCTTTGCATCTTCATAAGCACTCTCCTCCTTATTGTTTCCATGAGGTGTGGATGACCAGACATTAAATTTAATGATTTTGTGCACATCATCCTCGCTGTATGATTTTATAACAAAAAACTTTACATTCTCATAGTCAACAGGGAAATCCTCCCTATTATATTGATCAGAACAGATAATGATGTTCCCCTGGGCATTACCATCCCCTGCCTTGGTTGTATAGCCTTTCACAGCTAGTTGATGTTTTGATCTGTTAATTATAGGGCCTCGATTTTGCTCATCCAATGCATCTGAGCTTCCATTTACATCACTCACAAATTATCCATCCGAAAAATTATCAAACTAAACAAATTTAACAAAATAAAATTCAGACATTATCAATTTCCCTATCCTACATAATTATCCTTATAGTAGATAAATTCTATAATCCATCTAAAAAATACCTAAAAGTCATAAAACAAACAACCACAAATAACCCATACATCAAAAGCCCTAAACAAATTTAACCAAATAAAATTCACACATTATTTATTTTCCCATCCCATTTTTGGATTCAAGCTAAGCCCTAACCTAAACAATCATGCATCAATAATTCATCCATTTTGTAATTATACATTATCAATACTTCTACATAGTATTATAACTTCAATCTACTAATTAAAACAAAGTAATTAACATAATAACTAAAATAGAAGTGTAGAGAGAGAAAGGGGATATCGGATGGAATCCCTACCTAAAGGAGTAGAACGAAGCCTTGTAAAACTTCACTTGTCTCGGACGCTGTCACTTGCCACCAGAGTCACCAGAAATTGCCTCCCTAATCCACACTTCAAAGCTTGCAAGTAGACGGAAAGGAAAAAGTGAGGTCTCATTTAAGGAGGAGAAAGAAAATAGTGAAAGTGGAGTGGGAAGAATTCCAACGGAATTTCTGTTGGAATTCGTTAACTTTTTTTTTTTTTTTTTTCAAAAAAGGTTTTCCCTTTAATAAAAGGTTCATTTTGGGTTTTTTTTTTTCAACAGTATATTCCGTTGGAATTTTTTTTAAAAAAAATTCCTCTTCCTTTTTTGCAAATTTCAACGGTAATTCTGACGAAAAATTTCAATAGAAATGAAATTTTGTTGAAATTTTCAAAAAATTTTAACCATTGGAATTACCGTTAAAATTTTTGAAATACAGAATTTTTTAGTTCAATGACCAGAGTTGCACGGGGACGGAGACGAAACGTGGGGACGGTGATTTTTTAAAAACGTGGGTACGGGGATGCCACGTCATATATATATATATATATATATATATATATATATACATATATGTATCAAATTATTAGCAAATATCAACTAAAAATCTTTATAATGAACAAATTTAAAATTTTCAAGCATTAAAAAATATCAACATAAATCCTTAGCCTATAAATAGGCACCACCGAAGAGAAACCAGAGGAGCTGAAGGTTGAAATTTGGTGAAAATGGGGAAGAACATCCCTAAAATCTGAGGTGAACTTGGGTTAGGGATGAAAAATGGGGGCACAATCTATACGGCGTCGTTTTGGCAAATCTGGGCTTCCAACTCTTCCCAAAAACGGCGTCGTCCCACTTAAATCCCATCACCGCAGCTTCAAAACGTCATCGTTCCACTAAAACAAAAAATCCGGCCTCCAAAACGACGTCGTTTGAAATGACCGGCTTTTTGAAAAGGTTTCGTTGGCCTTTTTTTTGCGAAACGTGACATTTCGAAACGTGAAAAATCAAAAAACCATATTTTTGGGTATTTTTCGGCGATTTCTCCCTGTGGAACGCGTTTCGCGTTTCGTCTCCGTCCCTGAAATGGGGACGTGCCTTATTTTGGCGTTTTGGTGCAACTGAGCCAGAGTATATATAATAAGAAAATTGATTGGTCATTTTCCTTGAAAATACAGTAAAGATATGGTTTGGTTATCTTCTAAGGCAAGTGTAGGAGGATCTATCTTTGAATTGGTACGCAATTTCACGTTAATACATAGTATATTTGGCTTCAAAGACAAACAGGAAATGCTTGTCTTCCTTCATGCTTAGTCAGTTTGAAAATCTACAAATTTGAATTTTATTCCCAAACAATACATTAATATATTTTCAGAAAGCTGCAAGTAACCGTATGTGAATTCAATTAATTAATCAAAGAGAGAGGAAATGCAATCTCTCTTTCCTTTAACTGTGTATTCAATTGGTTTTCTTATAAGGATACCTCTATGCATGGTCATGGAGGTTATGTAGACTATTTTGGAGTTGGAAAAATTAAGTGAAAAAACTAAGGAGCTAGAATTTTGTTACTAGAATTGTTGTCAGAATTATGTGCACGTATAATGACCCTTTGATGATTCTATTATTCCTGTTACTTTATGTAATCTAACAACTCTATTTGAATTCTTTTAAATTCTAGTAATATTTTGGCAGTTTTTTTCTGGCTAAAATTAAAAATTTATAGGCCAAAAGAAGAAATTGAAGGGAAGAAATGGTGCTGTTAATTATTTTTTTTAAAACAAATTGTTCTATAGATTTAATCCTTCCAAAATTTTCTACTTAGTGCTAAGAAACTAAGATAATATTTAACATTTATTAAAAATTCAGTGATCTACTTGACATTTCTCCATTAATATTGCTCTGCTTTTAAACCAAAATACAAGGCGTTGTATAGCCATCTCCACGCAGAAGAAATCAAATAAAGAGATTCCTACTAGTTTCCAAGTAGTATATTTGGCTTCAAAGACAAACAGGAAATGCTTGTCTTCCTTCGTGCTTAGTCAGTTTGAAAATCTACAAATTTGAATTTTATTCCCAAACAATACGTTAATATATTTTCAGAAAGCTGCAAGTAACTGTATGTGAATTCAATTAATTAATCAAAGAGAGAGGAAATGCCATCTCTCTTTCCTTTAACTGTGTATTCAATTGGTTTTCTTATAAGGATACCTCTATGCATGGTCATGGAGGTTATGTAGACTATTTTGGAGTTGAAAAAATTAAGTGAAAAAACTAAGGAGCTAGAATTTTGTTACTAGAATTGTTGTCAGAATTATGTGCACGTATAATGACCCTTTGATGATTCTATTATTCCTGTTACTTTATGTAATCTAACAACTCTATTTGAATTCTTTTAAATTCTAGTAATATTTTGGCAGTTTTTTTCTGGCTAAAATTAAAAATTTATAGGCCAAAAGAAGAAATTGAAGGGAAGAAATGGTGCTGTTAATTATTTCTTTTAAAACAAATTGTTCTATAGATTTAATCCTTCCAAAATTTTCTACTTAGTGCTAAGAAACTAAGATAATATTTAACATTTATTAAAAATTCAGTGATCTACTTGACATTTCTCCATTAATATTGCTCTGCTTTTAAACCAAAATACAAGGCGTTGTATAGCCATCTCCACGCAGAAGAAATCAAATAAAGAGATTCCTACTAGTTTCCAAGTTATCTTCAATGAAATTCGTAGTATTATACATTCCACTCATGAAAGCGTTCAAATTTTAAAACTTAACTGCACAAAACCTAGACCTTGACTGGCCATGGTGGTTTACAAGTTGCTATTGGTAATTTCACAGCTATATTCTATGAAAACCGTCCATTTCATATGCATTCAAACCAAAATACTAAGAATTGTATAGCCATTAATATTGCTCTACTTTTAAACCAAAATACAAGGCATTGTATAGCCATCTGAACGCAGAAGAAATCAAAGAAACAGATTACTACTAGTTTCCAAGTTATCTTCAATAAAATTCTTAGTATTATACATTGCAATCATGAAAGCGTCCAAATTTCAAAACTTAACTGCACAAAACCTAGACCTTGACTGGCCATGGTGGTTTACGAGTTGATATTGGTAATTTCACAACTATATTCTATGAAAGCAGTCCATTTCATATGCATTCAAACCAAAATACTATGAATTGTATAGCCATTAATGTTGCTCTGCTTTAAAACCAAAATACAAGGCATTGTATAGCCATCTGCACGCAGAAGAAATCAAAGAAACAGATTCCTACTAGTTTTCAAGTTATCTTCAATAAAATTCGTAGTATTATACATTGCACTCATGAAAGCATCCAAATTTCAAAACTTAACTCCACAAAACCTAGACCTTAACTGGCCATGGTGGTTTACGAGTTGATATTGGTAACTTCATTGCAATATTCAATGAAAACAGTCCATTTCATATGCATTCAAACCAAATTAATTCATTCAATACCCACATAATCTAATATTGTAATTACCCTAGACAGACTATTAAAAACAAAAACAAAAAATAGATTTTCTTATCTTTAAGGAATTAAAATCGCACTTTCAAAACATGAAAATTTCCTTTTCCTCGCCATTTCTCTTCTAGTTTTATTCTTGTAAATTTTCATCCTTCTAAAACTAAATTATTTAGGTCAATGAAACCACCTCCGGGCTTCATTATAAATACCCAGGAATTATATCTTTGCAAGCCACAGCACTAACAAATTCTCTACCAACTTTTCCATAACAACTTCTTGATTTAGCACAATGAGTTCGTCTGGGAAAATAGCATCTCAAGCACAGCCTCCACCTCACATTCACAATGATAAGCCAAAGACTGATGAGAAGAAACCAAAGCAGATAGCATCTGATGGAAACAATCCACCTTCAAAATAGAGCAGAAGATAAAATCTTATTAATTATTAGGTGATATTTAATCATCAATGAAAGATTCCTTAAACTTCTTTTTGCTCTATATCAATATTTGTTTAGTTATTTATACAGGTTTCTTTTGATTTGGATATTTTGTGCATACGCTCCTTTGTGTTTTGCTCATTCATTTTTCATTTCCATGCAGTTACGTACAGATCTATATATGTATGTGGAAGACAAATACGGAAAAACAGAACTATGAAGGCAAAAGGAAGCATGATATAGGGCAGATATAATCGTGGAGTTATATATTTATTTCATTATTTTATTTCTTTCAGTTGTTAATTTCTGATTTGTGCTTTGGTTTCTCCTGTTGCTTGCAATAATGGACATTACAAGAGTTATGTGTCATGTTTTAAGTTCTTTTCCTTGTATTTTTTTCCCTTGTAATATTGTTTGAAAATATCTCATCTCAATAACAAAGTCACATGCAGAATTTGTTTTACTATCTATATCTTAATTTTATGTAGAAGATAAATTATCCTTCAGTTTCTATTAATTTTCATTTTTTTTCTTCAAATTGGACTATTATTATATGGAATTCCATTAATTCATGGATTTAATGAATTTTATGAGAACAGAGTCAGAGCAATAAGGGGGAGGAAGCTAGTAGGTAGTGGTGAAATCACCTCTTGAAATTCAAATAGTTGTTAATACTAGATTAGATTGACTCATTCAAATGTATAGCAACTAACCCTAGCTTATCTTCCCTTATATCTTTGTAAAACCCTAACCATATTGTGTATTTAAGTTATTCAAAGTTAATGAGAAAGTATTCACTTTTTCCACAACTCTGTTATCTTATATGGTATCGGAGCAGCCATAGCCTCACAGCTCTCTCCGATCCACACCAATGGCTTCCAACAGCTCCACCAACACCATGAATGCCACCCATCCCGTTACCACACCTTATGATCCAAAGAACCTCGTCCAAATTAGCACCAGCACCCAATTGCCTATCAAACTTACAGGCACCAACTACCCCACCTAGCACAAACAGTTTTGGTCTCTCCTCATTGGCCATGACTTAGTTGGCTATGTCACCAATGCACAGCCATGTCCTTCACCTCTTCTTGAAAGCGATGATGCTGAAGAAGGTGTAAGCAACCCAGCTTATCATTACTGGGTCTGGCAAGATCAACTCCTCTACCTTGTCATCTTAAGCTCCTGTGAAGCAGATGCCCGAAGCATCATGTCTTTTGCAGAGACCTTAGTTGAAGCATGGATCAAGCTTCAGAAAGCTTATGCCAATCGCTCTTGGGCACGAGTCACGTCCCTCAGGGAACATCTAGCCTCCATCACCAAAGGCAAGTCCTCCGTGTCTGACTACTTGAATACAATCAAAGGTATTGGCAATGAGTTATCTTTAATTGGCTATCCACTTGATGATATTGACCTTGTTATATATGCATTAAGTGGTCTTAGTCCTTCGTTTCGAGAGATATCCATCTCTCTATGAACTCGTGAGACTCCTATTACTTTTGATGATCTCTTTGATAAACTTGTTGATCATGAGCTCTCCATTCATAGAGAAGAAAGACTCCACGGTGGTTCTGCCCCTGTCACAGTCAACTATGCCAAAATAAATCATGCACTCTCTTCCTCTAGAAACCGCACTCAATCACACTCCAACCCCACAACCCGCCTGATGATCTCTTTGATAAACTTATTGATCATGAGCTCTCCATTCAAATAGAAGAACGCCTCCATGGAGGTTCTGCCCCTGTCACAATCAACTATGCCAAAAGGAACCATGCACCTTCCTACTCTAAAAACAGCACTCAGTCACACTCCAACCCCACAAACCGCTGCCCCACCTCAACTCCACTCATCAGTCAATATTGTGACAAACGTGGCCATAGTGCAAAGAGTGCTACAAGCTCCATGGTTATCCTCCCAAAACTACTGCACCAGTTGCCCACATGGCTCAAGCTCCTAACTCTCCATCCAAAAATCACTAGCTCATGGACTTAGGGGCTTCTCACTATGTGACCAATGACTTTGCCAACCTCACTCTTCAATCCGACTATGCAGGCACAGATCAGCTTACTGTGGCAGATGGGTCAGGTTTGCCAATTACTCACATAGGTTCAGCTACCTTAAACACAACCTCTCTTCCCTTATAGCTTTCCAATATTTTATATGTCCCCTCTATTGATCAAAATCTGCTTTTTGTTTCACAATTATGCAAACACAATAATGTGTCAATTGAATTTTTTCCATCTTATTTTAAGGTCAAGGCACTGAACACAGGGGTGACTCTTCTGCACGGGCTAAATGAAGGCAATGTCTACAAGCTGCCATCCCTTCCTTCATCATCACCACAAGCCTCCCATGTCTCTGTCAAACCCACCTTGGACTTATGGCACTCTCGGCTTGGTCATCCAGCCCATAGGATTTTATCTCATGCACTTTCTTCTAGTCATTTACATGTTCCCAGTTTAAAGTCAGTCACTTGTATTTCTTGTCTTTGCAATAAAAGCCATAAGTTACCTTTTTCGATGTCTACTATTACTAGCACTCAACCTCTTGATGTCATTTATGCTGATCTTTGGGGTCCAACCCATATGTCCTCCATTGATCATTTTTGGTTTTATCTAATTCTTGTCGACCATTATTCTAAATACATTTGGTTATATCCCTTACAACACAAATATGATGTCTCCCTAATTTTTCCTATCTTTAAGAACCTTGTAGAAAATAAATTCAACACCACAATCAAAACACTTTATACTGACAATGGTGGGGAATTTATTGCTCTTCGTTCTTATCTTGTCTCTCATGGCATCTCTCATCTCACCACTCCTCCGCACACTCCTGAGCATAATGGTGTCTTTGAACGTCGTCATCGCCACTTAGTTGAAACAGCTCGTTGCTTACTTCACCAAGACTCCATGCCTCCTTCCTTCTGGTCATATGTCCTTCAAACCGCTACCTACTTAATCAACTGAATGCCCACACCTATCCTTCATATGGCTGTACCACACACTAAGCTATTTGGTTCCCCTCCTAATTACACCAAGCTTCACACATTTGGCTGCCTCTGCTTCCCTTGGCTTAAACCATACACCAAATCCAAACTTGATCAACGTTCCTCTCCTTGTATCTTCCTTGGTTACTCACCTTCCCAAAGTGCTTATCTTTGTTTAATCCACTCAAAAACCAAATGTACCCCAGTAGGCATGTAGAGTTCATTGAAAGCATTTTTCCATATCCACAGTTTCAGTCCCACTCAAACACTTCTCTCAAAGAGTCCACCACACTTGTCTTCTCTGCTGATCCAACTCTCACCACTAGAATCCATGTGCACTCCACTTCCTCTTTCTCTCAACATCACCCCACCTCGGACCCCACTCTTCCCTGTCCACACCTGGTCTCTACTCCATGCATATCTCCTACATATACCTCACAGACTTCCCCTTCACCAGATGCCATCTGTCCGCCTGCTGCAGAACCAAGTCTCCCTGTCACCAGTGCTGCCACCTCAGTTAATACCCCTGCCTATGAATCGACTCACCCCATGGTCACTAGATCCAAGAGTGGTATCTCTAAACCCAAAAAGGCCTTTACTGCTCTTAAATATCCTTTACCTTGTCCAGTTGAACTTACTTGTGTGACTCAGGCAATCAAATCTCCAGAATGGAAGCATGCCATGTTCGATGAGTTCAATGTTCTTCTTAAAAATGGCACTTGAGATCTTGTTCCCTCTTAACCGAACTACAACATTGTTGGCAACAAATGGATTTTTCGTCTCAAGAGAAATCCGAATGGCACTATTGCTCGGTATAAAGCCAGGCTTGTTGCTAAGGGTTTTCATCAACGTCCTGGTCTTGATTTTCATGACACTTTCAGCCTAGTAGTCCAGCCTCAAACCATCAAAATAGTTCTATGTCTTGCTATCTCCTATGGCTGGCGCATGTGTCAAATGGATGTCAACAATGCCTTCTTACATGGTACTCTTACTGAAGATGTTTATATGGCTCAATCTTCAGGTTTCCAACATCCTACATTCCCCACTCATGTATGTAAGTTGCGCAAGGCTCTCTATGGCCTCAAACAGGCACCTCGTGCATGGTATGACACTCTTAAAGCTTTTCTCTTAAGCTACGGTTTTACTAATACCAAGTGTGATACCTCTCTCTTTGTCTACAAAAAGGGTAACATAGTAGCATACTTCCTTGTTTATGTTGATGACTTAGTGTTGACGGGTAATAATCCCACTTTTCTCAAGCCATTTCAGCATGCTCTTTCTAAACAGTTATCTCTCAAGGATCTTGGTGTTGAAATTGTTCCTACTGCTGCTGGTCTCTTTCTTACCCAGCACAAATATGTGCGTGACAAAGCCACCATGCAGGGTGCTTGTCCGGTGAACACTCTTATGGCCATAAATTGCTCCCTTGCTCCGCTGCCCGATGGATCCTCTTGTGACACAAAGCTGTACCGCTGTCTAGTTGGCTCATTGTAATATCTTGCTCTCACTCGCCCGGATATTAGCTTCTCGGTATACAAGCTGGCTTAGAACATGCAACCTTATCAGGATCATCATTTTCAGGCCCTCAAACATGTTCTTCGTTACTTAAAGTCCACCATTGATCATGGCATTCACCTTAAGAAAGACAAGTCTTTTCCTCTCATAGCATATTGTGATGCAGATTAGGCAAGTGATCAAGTTGACAGAAAATCAACATGAGCTTACATTGCCTATCTTGGCTCTAATCCTATCTCTTGGGCTGCTCGTAAGCAAAATTCTATTGCTCGTTCCTCCACAAAAGCAAAATATAGAACCATTGCTTCTACTTCTGCTGAACTCTTCTGGCTCAAGCAACTATTACAAGAAATGGGACTTTCATTGCCACGCTCTCCACATATTTTCTCAGATAATATTGGTGCCACCTACCTATATGCTAATCCTATTTTCCATTCTCGTATGAAACATCTTGCCATTGATTATCATTTTGTTCGTGATTTAGTCAGTAATGGTTCATTAAGAGTTTCTCATGTTCCCTTCAGTCATAAGCTTGCAAATTTACTCACTAAACCACTCTTAGGACCCCAGCATCTCTTTCTCAAAAACAAGATTGGTATTCTTCAATCCTCCACCATCTTGAGGGGGCGTATTGGAGTAATCACCTCTTGAAATTCAAATTATTGTTTCTAAGTTGTTAATACTAGATAGGCTTGACTCATTCAAATGTATAGCAACTAACCCTAGCTTATCTTCCCTTATCTCTACCACAATTGTGTATTTAAGTTACACGATGTTAATGAGAAAGTAATCACTTTTTCCACAACTCTATTTTTCTTATAGGTTCCTCACTAAGCCATGGATGGACAAGGATGGGAAGCCTATCAAGGTTGGCACACTTACCATGTTGGACATGGCTAGCTTCCAAAGATACATGTTCATCCACTACTTTCTTCCATTAAAGGTTCCTATTCTATCTAATTTCCCCTGATTAATAATGAATATCAATGCCACACAGTCAATGTGCTGATATATTTTGCATTGAATAG
Organism: Cercis canadensis; assembly: GCA_003255065.1. Lineage (NCBI taxonomy): Eukaryota > Viridiplantae > Streptophyta > Magnoliopsida > Fabales > Fabaceae > Cercis > Cercis canadensis. The sequence goes on along the minus strand of QAOA01000660.1, from coordinate 21,757 downwards.
GGATTCAAGCTGCTCAATATAGTATGTTGCCAGTATTTTCAGAAAATGTAACTTGAGTTCAACTGGAAGATCCAGATTGCGATGTGCTTGGTGAACCTTTACAGGCCTTACTTATTCTTTAGAGGGGTGTAAGTTATTTTGAGGCAAAAATTATATATTATCATCGCTTAACAATGTTTGTTGATCAATTAACTGAGATAAAGAGCTTGTTTGTACATAGATTTGATGATATGAACATGGAGACGTTGGAAATGGCAGCAAGGCAAAGTGGGATAGAGATGGATTTATTTTACTTTGATCCTAAAATGATTGATTGGGATGATTACTTCATGAACATCCATTTTCCTGGCTTTGTCAAGAACATCTTCAAGTGAAGCAATATTTTAAAAAACTTTTATGAAAACTTGTAATATTTTAATTAGTAGGATTAAATGCCTGCTAGAGTGATTATGTGTGCTATAATTTATTTGAAACCAGCATAATTGTTGTAGTAATAAGCTGCCTAGTAATCAGTGGGGAGGAAAAAGGAGATCATTAGCTACTTAGTGCGTAATATGTATGTCTACCGAATAATATATATTTCAGTGATGTTTTACATATATTGGAGTTTCTAATAATTAGGCAAAATATTAATTTTTGTCCCTTAACTTTGCTTTTGATATTGATTCCATTCCAAAACTTTCTTTTGTGCCAATTTTATCCCAAATGTTTCCCAATTGCACCAATGTTTTCTAACCCTAGCTAACCAAAATTGCATAGCTAGCAAATTGCATGGACAATATTACACACGTGGCATGACATTGTGCCAAATACAATAAATATTCTCCTTGAATAAGCCAAAATGACAGCGTTCCCTATTTTAAATCATCAGAGCTAAGAAAACCTAAGTCTCTCAATGCTGTTCCCTTTGATCAATAGTTATTCACTGAAGAATTTAGACAAATAGAGAAGATCCAAAATTTGTAAAGCCAAAATGAAAATGGCAGAACCCAGAGAAGAAGAGTATAGAGAAGAGAGAAAGAGAGAGAGAAAAAGATGAAAGCTTATGTTATTCAGTACTTCTTCGATACCATCAGAGAACAGGTATTCCCCTTTAATACAATCTGATTTCGGCTGCTAGTCCTCCCTTAACTGCCCAACTACCCTCCTTAGCTGTCTAACTAAATGCTTGGTGATGCAACAAGGGAACTGAAACTATTGTTTATTGATATCTAGCACTGAACTGACGTGCTGCTTTTATAGGTGCCTTACAAGTACACAATCTACGAACTTTCTACTAAGGCTAATGTTGATAGCAGTAAAAGAATAAATAAGATAACTAATGCTACTGTTGATAACAGTAAAAGAAATAATAAGATAACTAATACTACTGTTGATAACAGTAAAAGAAATAATAAGATTGCAGAATATAAATAATGCAGATAGCAGTAGAACTAGAGTCCTTGGTGCATACACCCACGTCCATGCATATCCATGCATTTTAAGTGTATCGTGGGTTAGGTTTTTTGATCCTAGTACTGAGCCTTGGGCCCACCGTATCATTCCCCTTCCCTTTGAGTAACTCCTTGTCCTCAACATCAAATCTGGGTACTTGGCTTGGAGCTCTTGGACTGGTTCCCATGTGGCCTCAGTTCTTGGTAATCCCACCCATTGCACCAGAGCTTCTCTACTCCTGTCATGCAACGCGTCTGTAATATCTTATCCGGAATCACCTCCATTTCTCCATGGTCATCAACTGGTGGTATTACAATCACAGCAACTGGGGCATCCCCAATCTTTCTTCGCAGTAGTGAGACGTGGAAGACATGATGAATACAAGCCTCAGGCGGTAGTGCCAATCTGTAAGCAACTTTCCCGACGCATGCTAGTATTTGATAAGGACCATAAAACTTACTTGCCAACTTCCTGTAAGCCCTCTTGAACACCAAAGATTGCCGAAAGGGGTGCAACCGCAGATAAACCCATTCCCCTTCCTGAAACACCACATCACAGCGCTTGTTGTTGGCACTGAGCACCATGCGTTGCTGGCCTATCATGAGTTGCTCCCTTAATTTAGACAGGACCATGTCCCTATCTTGTAGTGCTTGCTCCACTTCATCCAAGCCCGTACTCCCTTGCTCATACCTGATGATTTTAGGTGGCAGTCGCCCATATACTACCTCAAAGGGTGTGCATTTCGTGGCCTCATGGAAGTTAGTATTATACCAATATTCAGCCCATGCTAGGTACCGCCCACATTGTTTCGGGTGTTGATATGCGAAACACCTTAAATATTGTTCAAGGCAGCGGTTCACCACTTCGGTTTGGCCATCCGTTTGAGGGTGGTAGGCGGTGCTAATGTGTAGTTGCGTTCCTTGTAGGTGAAAGAATTCCTTCCAGAATTTAGATAGGAAGATGGGGTTGCGATCACTGACAATGGTCTGTGGCATGCCATGCAACTTAGCCACGAAGTTGACAAACATCTCCGCTACTATCTTAGCCGTGTAAGGGTGTGCTAAGGCAAGGAAATGGGCATACTTGCTGAGTCTATCTATGACCACCATAATAACATTCTTACCTGAAGACATGAGAAGTCCCTCTATAAAGTCCATTGAGATATCATCCCATACTCGATCTGGAATGGCCAAGGGTTGTAGCAATCCTGTGGGGCTTTGTGACAGGTGCTTGTTACGTTGGCAAACATCACATGCAGCCATCCAGTGTTTGACGGATGTACGCAGCCCTTGCCAATAGAAGTCTCGTTTCACTCTTTGATAAGTTTTCCACTCCCCTGTGTGACCTCCTATAGCTGAGCCATGGTACTCTTCTAAGACCTTCGGTATAAATTCACTGGATGGGGGTAAGACTAGTTGGTCATGGTAAAGCAAGAGCCCATTTTTTGTCGAGAACCCAGCTTCGTTGCCACTATTATTACTGAGCTGTTGGTGCAGTCCTATCAAGTATGGGTCATGAATATTGGCATCCTGCAGCTCTTGTAAGATTGCAAACTGTGGGTATGATATGGCCAGCACGCTTGGCAGTTCAGGGCGGCGAGACAATGCATCCGCGGCATCATTTTCCTTCCCCGGTCTATACTGAACTTTGTAATCGTATCCCAATAGCTTGGCTACCCACTTCTGCTGTTCCGGTGTTGTTATCTTTTGTTCTAGCATATATTTGAGACTCCGTTGATCCGTAAGTACAATGAAATGCTGCCCAAACAAGTAAGGCTGCCACACACGAATTGCTTCCAATACTACCATCATTTCTTTGATGTACGTGGACTTGGCTCTAGATGCAGCCCCTAGTGCCTTGCTGAGAAATGCCACCAATTTACCTTGTTGTGACAGTACCGCCCCCATTCCATGGTCACTAGCATCTATTTCAATAGTGAATACTTTGGTGAAGTCTGGCATCACTAATACCGGTGCGCTGCACATCAGCTCCTTGAGATGTAAGAAAGCTTTATGGGCTTCCTCTCCCCATATGAATCTACCTTTCTTAAGTAGCTATGTTAGTGGGGCTGCTACCTAACCATAATGCCAAATGAACTTCCGATAGTACCCGGTAAGACCTAAGAACCCCAGCAACTCCGTGACAAACCGAGGGCATGGCCAAGCTTGAATGGTTGTTATCTTTTCTAGGTCGACCATGACACCGTTATGTCTAATTATATGGCCTAAGTAGTCCACTTCTTTGCGTCCGAACCTACACTTAGAAAGTTTAACATAGAAATGATGTTGTGCTAGTGTTTGTAAAACAAACTCAAGGTGGCCAATGTGAGTTTCCTAAGTGGTGCTATAAGCCAATATGTCATAAAAAAAAAAAAAAAACAAGAACAAACTTGCGTAAATTATGAGCAAATATGGAGTTCATGGAGGATTGGAATGTAGCAGGCGCGTTGCACAAACCGAAAGGCATGACTAAGTATTCATAGTGTCCATGGTGTGTTCGAAATGCTGTCTTATGCTCATCTCCAGCTCGCACCCTAATTTGATGGTACCCAGACCATAAATCAAGCTTGAAGAAGTATTGTGCCCCATGCAGCTCATCCAACATATCTTCTACGATGGGAATAGGGAAGCGGTCTTTAATAGTGACCTCATTAAGGGCTCTATAGTCAATGCAAAAACGCCAGCTTCCATCTTTTTTCCGAACTAGAAGCACCGGAGATGAGTATGGGCTGGTGCTGGATTGTACGATGCCGTTGGCGATCATTTCTGCAACTTGCTTTTCAATCTCATTTTTCTAGTGATATGAATAACGCTATGGCCAAACATTTACTGGTGGTGTCCCCTCTTTAAGTGGTATGTGATGATCAAAGCTACGTGAAGGTGGCAACTGTTTGGGTTCCTGAAATACCACCGCATACCGTTGAAGCAACTCCCCTATTTCTGGTGTAAGTTCTTCGTCGTTGGGCATCATCATAGCTGAAATAACTGGTTGCACCTGGAGTGCACAGAGAGCACTGATATGTGCTCGCTGCTTGATAATTCCTGTAATGGTTTCTGTTTTGACTAGGCATTTGTTCTGTCCTTCTATGCGGTGTCTCTGCCCCTGGCTTCCAAATTCCATAGTAAGCTTTCCCCAATCACACATGGTGGGTCCGAGTGTCTCAAGCCTTTGAATTCCCAAAACAACATCCACACCTGCCAATGGTAACACATATAGATTAGTAGTAAATGAATAGCCTTGATTCTGAATGTGCACCTTGTCATATTTGCCGTTGCATTTTACCAAGGTTTCGTTTGCTACTGACACGTTGAAGGTGGTTGGGGTGGTCACTGATAGTTCTAGAGTTTCTACCTTGCTGTGACTAATAAAGTTATGTGTTGAGCCACTATCTATTAAGATGGATAGTGGCTGTCCCTGGATGTAACCAGTGACCTTGAGGGTTTGTGGGTTGTTCCAACCGGAGAGAGCATGTAAGGAAATTTCTATCTCTTCATTTACCTCTGCTTCATCTTCCTCTTCGTACACCTCATTGGCAACTAGCATGAGAAGTTGTGGTTTCTTACATTTGTGGCCCGCTGTGAATCGTTCATCACAATTAAAACACAATCCTTTCTCTCGCCACTGTTGCATCTCTGCCCACGTCAACTTCTTCACCCCAGGTGGTATTTTTCTCTCGATCATGGTACTAGGTGCCTCATTGGTGCGTTTAGTTGATCGTTCGCTGGTGCGCATCGGCCTTGGTCATCGAGCATGCAAATCATCGTGCATCCTTGCATAGTCAATTGCCTCCCGCAGTGTTTTGGGTCTCTGAATGCGTACCTCGCCTACAAGCTCGTATTTTAAGCCACCCACAAAGGCTCCAATCAATACCTTCTGAGGCCAGTCTTTTACTCTGTTAGCTAGATGCTCGAACTCTCGTAAGTAGTTGCGTAGTGGCCCTGTCTGCTTAATCTGTGTGAGTGCTTCATCAAAATCTTCAAACTCAGTCGGACCAAACCTTGTGATCAACTCTCGTTCGAACATCTCCCAAGTCACGACCATTCCCTCAATCATGTAGGTGTGCTATAACCACTGCAACCATTGGTTGGCTTCACCCTCCATGTGAAAGGAAGCCAAGGGCACTCGTTGCTCATCCGGAGTTCCTTGGTATTGGAAAAATGGGCGTACCCGGTGTAGCCATTCGAAGGGGTCCGTACCCACATAGTGGGAAAAATCCATCTTGATGTACCAGGGTAGTGCGTGGTTGTTGCCTTATGCCATTTTGTGCCGAGTGACTATCCTGACTGGTTCTTCCTCCAGTCTCCCTCTCTGCAGTTGGCCTATGATTTTGGCCAATGCCTCTTTCACCTCCTTAAATTGGTTGTTCACTTCCTTGAACTGATTGTTTACTTCCTTGAACTGGTTGTTCATGGAAACTTCCATCCCTTGCATTCCCACTTCTATCCCCTGGACCTTTTCTGTTAATCCTACAACCTCTCCTTCCAAACGCTCAAGCCTTTCTTTTTGGGGTTTCCATTTGGCTCTGATACCAAATGATGCAACAAGGGAACTGAAACTATTGTTTATTGATATCTAGCACTGAACTGACGTGCTGCTTTTATAGGTGCCTTACAAGTACACAAGCTACAGACTCTCTACTAAGGCTAATGTTGATAACAGTAAAAGAATAAATAAGATAACTAATGCTACTGTTGATAACAGTAAAAGAAATAATAAGATAACTACTGCAGAATATAAATAATGCAGATAGCAGTAGAACTAGAGTCCTTGGTGCGTACACCCACATCCATGCATATCCATGCATTTTAAGTGTATCGTGGGTTGGGTCTTTTGATCCTAGTGCTGATCCTTGGGCCCACCGTATCACTTGGCTATCTCACTAATTGTCTCACTTTACAATTAGTAATGCTGTGCATTTTAGGCTTCATTAAAACTATACATTTACCTGCAGGTTCATACTTTCTCCTCCCTCAGAAGTTCGAAACACTCTTCAACTTCGCGTGCAGAATCAGCACATCTAACAGTAACAAATCTTTGTTTGAATGAGTCCCTCAATGAGAAAAGAATACAGCAAACAAATCACAAATCCCAGTGTTCTTCTCTCCTCTGGAATAAAAAATTCAGTACAGAAATGGAGACTTCTTCTTGATCCAAAAATAAAATACACTCACTTTCTTCATTTCTTCGTCTAAAGCTAATTCCCAGGTCAGAATCGCAGAATCCCAGAACGGTAAGATCCGAGGTGATCACGCAAACAAAATCCACTGAATCCACCCCATGACGTCATCCATCCAAATCAAAAGCCTTTTGTCACAAGAACCCCCGAAATGAACCAAAAGATAGAGAGAAAAAGGAGGACCAACAGAGAAAGATCAGCAACGTGGTTATTTTAATTAGGGTGTGTTTAAATGGAGTATTTGTAGACTGTAATGTATTTTTTGAGTGTATTTAAAATATTAATTTTAAATTATCTTATTTGTATAATTTTTAAAAATATTTTCAAAATTTTAATATATTTTTTTATTATTTTTTAAGTTTCAATTTAGTGTATTTCAAATTCACTCAAAATACAGTGAGTCTCTCCCTCTCTTTCTCTTACAACCATAGTGTTTTTTTCTCCCACAAATGCTGTCTTCCAGCAACGTGGTTATAGATAAGCTATGCAAATCTATTCTACAAATTAATGCCGCCTTCCAGCACCTTAAATCTGAAAATAGAGAAGCTTAGAAAACTCTAACACCAATTTCAGTATGAAATCAACGTTAGTTCCTTCGCTTCTACACCTCCAAGCTAACCGTCAATGAACCAACCTTAGATAAATTTTCATTCGATGAAAACGATGGTGAATCTCATCTATTGAAAGGACGTGGTTTGGCTAAGTAAGGAAAAGTGTTTATCTTATTTGACACATTATCATGCCACATATTATACACGTAGTTTCTCTGCAGTTCTCAGACAGAGTTAGGGGTTAGGAAAATATTGGTGCAATTGAAAAACATTTGGGACGAAATCGAAAGTAAATGTAAAGTTAAGAGACCAAAGTTACTATTCTGCCTAATAATTATTATGAATTTTGAAAAGTTCTTATATTTAATAATATGTTTATGGCAAAATAAGTCTTTTTGTCCCTTAACTTTACTCCCGGTTTCATTTTTTCCCCAAAACTTTGTTTGGTTTCATTTTCGTCCCAAATGTTTCTAAAACACACCAATTTTGTCACATTCTCTAATGCTGTTAAAAATGCTAACTGAATCTTTGACGTAGCAATGATATGGCTTATTGAATTTAAAAGATGTAATACACTGTGCAAAATTTGTAGCCAGGCTGGAAAAACTAAAATGATATCATTTCTTTTATAGAAAATAAAAACCGCCTCTGACAGTGGAATTTGCAGCCACCGGTGGCCAAGAGGGACAAACCTAGAAATTTTAGCAGCCCAGAAATTCTTCTGTTGGGGCATGAATTTGTAAATTCGAAGATCATTTGGAAAATAAAATTCAAAGTAGGTGGTGTCAAAAGAGACGAGTAATTTCGAAGGTGTAGAAATAAGTGATGGAATTGTTGAAAAAGAAGGCTTTCAGAGGGCCTGATGAACTCAGCGTGAGATAAGGATGGAAGTTCAAGAGTTTTGACAAATGGTACCAAACGATTTTTGACTGAGTGGCACTAAGATCCTCCTCCAGGTTTATAAATTTTATGTTTGAAACGAAAGTTGTAGCTAAAATATTAAAAAAAATTCAAAAGAAAAAAAGAGTTTAGACAAATGGTAGTCAAGATCAAATGAGAATTTCGAAAACAGTTAAAAAAGGAAGAGACTCCCTTTGACTCAGGAGAAAGCCAGAATGTGGGGAGTGAACGTGCGTTAGAATCAGAGGTACAAGGGCATTCCACGTCTTGAGTGGAGCAATCAAGTAGCATGAATGGTGCAATAATGGGCATGAACTGAACATGTGTCACGCATACAATAGGGCAGTTATGTGGATACAGGGCTTATAAATAGTCCAGAAAGACTTGAGAAGGGGATCATCAATCACTAAAAACACTTGTAAGATTAGTTCTCTTTATAGTTTTCTTTACAGTTTTCTGCAATATATTTTTCTTTCATGTTTCGCTTTGTGCAAGCTTGTTAAAGCTTTCATCAATGAAGAATTTCCAGTTTCCAGTTCTCTTGCTTGTCTTGTATTCGTAGTCTTGATTACCTTAGATTCCACATTGAAAAAGATCCTACTCCAACGCAAACATCAGAAGCAGTGCAGATTTGATTCCATTAATGTCGCAAAAATCACTGTTAACATCTTCAAACACTCATTTCCTCCTTTTATCAATCAAAAGTTTCAACCTCTACATCCATTCAAATAGAAAAGATGGGGGAAGGGGGGGGGGGCATTTGAATTTAAAGAAAGCAGAAAGAGAGAAGAGAGAATGAGAGAGAAAGAAAGCGGAGTGGAAAGAATGAAGATCAAAAGGGGAGAAGGGGAAATTGAAAGAGAAAAGAATCTACTCTTCTTTCTCCCATTTGACTCTTATCCCATCGATTGTGAAGCGGAGAAACTAGAACCAGCATCTCCATTCATAGGTCATGTCTGTCATTGTTGAACTTTTGAGTGTGAGAAATAAGAGAAATATTCTTGTGTACTCCTATAATAGTACGCTGGGCCAAAGAGTGAAATTAAGTGAATTAAAGAAGATGAAGAGAACCAGATTAATGCATGCTAGAAGGTTCAGTGCCATTTGTGTATATTTTTAAAGTAGGATGCCAATTCAACAATTTCCATTTGGAATTTGGATGGAGTTGGGGCTTGGGACAAAATTGGTGTGCTTTAGAAAAATTAAAGACGAAAATGAAACCAAACAAAGTTTTAAGACGAAAATAAAACTGAAAATAAAGTTAAGGACCAAAAATATCTACTTTACCTATATTTGTTTAAATGAATTTTAGTGTACATTGACTGCCACACAAGTGTGGTTAAAATAATTGTTATTGTGGTCATGAATTGATGAGAATTAAAGGGTTATTATTGTTGTTTATCCTAATAATAAATTTGAACTCAAGTGAAATTCTAATATATACTATTACTTTTATATTACAAATAACATAGGATTGCTCTCTTTTTTTCAAGGTATTGGAAAAATTATAGAGTGGATTTATTAAGGGTTTGACTCAATAAATTTGTTTTGATACAATAAAGTTTAGGGTGAGAGCAAGTAGGGGTGTAATCGGTCTAGTTCGTTTCGGTTTTTACCTTGAACTGACCACTAAACTAGACCTATTTGGTTTAGTTCGATTCGATTTCTTAATCTTTTTTTTTTAAAAAAAACGAACCAACCAAACTCAGTTTTGCTCAATCCAGTTGGTCAGTTTTGCCCCTAAAAGAATTCCCAAATTAATCACAACTCCCCTACTAAATTCTACTCATATAGTTACCAAAACCCACAAATAGATGTAGGAAATTGATGCAAAAACACTGAGGACACACTATCACATGATTCACATCAAACCCATAATTATTCCAAATGCATAGCACACTTAACCTCAAAACCCCATTTATTTATGCAGTAAATTTCTTCCAAATAATAGCTACAATGTGTAGTCAATTGAACTAAGACAACCACCAAAACAGAAGAGCATGCAACCCCTATACTAGTCCAAACACCTCTCCAAAAATTTAATGTTCTTTGTTGTGATAAAATGGAACACACGTGTGCACTATCGTCTTACAAGTAATATAATAAAAGTGAGTTATCGTTCCCACAAGGATTAAAGCTATTAATTACCGAAACTGGGTTAATCTCAATTTTATTTGATCAATTGATTAAGAAAAAATTGCAAGAATAAATTAAATAAACTGAAAGTAAGCAAAAACAGAATTAATATAGAGAGAAAACCTAGGGTTTCCGATTTCACCATAACTAATCTCAGTTCCTTATTTCCTTAATCTAGATTTATCTTTCTAATTGCTTGCCAAGATTCCCTAATTTATTTATTAGCCTCTCCTAAGGTCAAATAAAAATATTTCTAAGTTATGAACCAATTATATTCCTATGTGAATTACAAATAACTAAAAAAATTCCTTCAATTCTATGGATCTCTTTAATTGACTACACATGTCATGGAGGTATATCACTATCCTACATGCAACCTATGGTATTTATCCCAATAAACTAGACACACAAATCTCCTTCCGGTCTTATTATAATTAACCTATCAACTAATTGGTGATCAGACAATTAAAAGCATGAAGAATAGACATTAACACTCAATTAAGAAAAAGATAAAATCATAAATTAATTCTAAAAAGAATTATAATCGTTCATAATTAGGCTACATCGTAGCCCCAGAAAGAAATTAGTTTATGACTGTAAAATAAAACATAATTGATGAAATTCTAGACATAGATGAAACAGAAAGAGAATAAAAACTCAATATGGATCAAAGAATAGTTGCTGCTAATCCTCCTCTCCAAGCCTTGTCTTGCCTCTTCTCTGCTTTCAAAAAATTCTAAAAGTCCCTTTTTCTAAAACCTAAAAGTCTTATTTATACTATTGTTACAAAATCCTAATTTAATTAAGGTAAAAATCGTCATCACCTTAAGGAAACAGTCTAGGCGCTGCTGCTCTTGGTTAAGGGTGCTGCAGCCCTTGCATTCGAAGACCACGGGCATTGAGGCACAAAGGGACAGGCACAAGAGCGCTGAGTTACTGGAACACGGGCTGTGTGCACGTAAATGGGCGCTTGAAATGGGGCATTGAGGCGCTTCTTTTAGTTCCAAGTGCTAAGGCCCTTTAAGTAGGGGGTTGGGGATCTTGGTTTCAGGAGGCTCTAGTTCTCTATCTCAAGCTCCCAAACTTCATCAATTCTTCACTTTAAGGACTAAAATATTTATGTTTCAATTAAACCTACAAAAATAATATAAATACATTATTTAATACTAAAGAAACTCAAATAACATACAAAATATAAAGCTAAAAGTACCTAAAAATGGATATAAAATGCACTCAACATGCTCCATGTGTTGCTTCCCAGTTCTCATGAATAGAGAAAAATAACATGTAATATTTCTAACCAATTTGCACAACCAAATTGGGATAAAAGAATTAGAGAACTCACCTCAGGGAGACAGGGACGCGACCGAGAGAAGGAGAGACTACCAACCATGCATGCACCAATGCACCAACCATCAATCACCATCCACTGATTCACTGAAGACCAAAGGGGGAGTGTCAGCGGGGTTAAGGATTTGTCAGAGATGGCTTCAACAGAAAGGGAGAAGCCGAGAGAGATTAGGGATTTTAGAGAGACTAGAGAGTATAGGGCATCGTGCAAATGGTAGGGAGGGATGATACTTGTCTTTTAGAACTATACAATCCATGCTTTAATACTGAATTTTTACCTGCATTGCAAGCAAATTCTCTATAAACATGGTGTTTAATCCATAAATTGGCTTTGACAGGTACCAAGATGGGTAATTTGGAAATGAGAAGAATCTGGCAGCAATTCATGGAGAAAATGGCAATGAAAGCAGCCATCTACCAAGTTTTCTGCTAGACACGGGCAGTAACACGGCCGTGTGTACCCCGTGTCTACCATCCAGAGGCTACTGCTCAAGCTCAAGGACAAACACGGCCTCAGACAGGAACAGGCACGGCCGTGTCCAAGACCGTGTTGATCAAGCAGAATGTCCAAGAGTAATTTTTTTTAAAATATATTAAAAATTCCAATGGAATTTTCCGTTAGAATTTCCGTTGAAATTTTTTGTTTGAGTTTTTTTTTAAAAAGGAATTCCAACGGTAAAATACCGTTAGAATTACCGTTGGAATGTTTTTTCCGTTAGAATTTCCGTTGGAGTTTCAAATTCCAACGGCCTTTTTTCTAACGACTAAAATTCCGTTGGAACTCTAAATTCCAACGGAAAAATTCCGTTGGAATCCAGGAATTTTCTTGTAGTGAAAGGCCCAGTCTAAGGGCAAACACGGTCAAGGAAAGAGAAGAACACGGCCGTGTGAGGGGCCGTGTTGAACAGGCAGAGGCTACAAAGTCAAGACACGCCCAGGCCAAAGAAGAGCACGGGCCATGTCTAAGAGACACGGCCGTGATCAGAAAGGAACACGGCCGTGTCAGAGCCCGTGTTCGATGACCAGATATGCAACTTAAGTGACACGCCCAGGACCAGAAAAGGAACACGGCCGTGTCAGGGCCGTGTTCGAGCTATTTTTGACCAAATGACCTAATCCTGCACAAGTATAAAAAGGGAAATCTGATGCATGGCAAAGAGAGGCCGTACTTGGGAAGAAAAGAGGAGAAGAACTATAGAGCAAGGGGGAGCAATTGGGACTGGATCGTCATAGAGTTTCTTCTTCTTCTCTTCTTTCATCTCATGTTGAATACTTATTTGTTTTTACTGAATTCAAGTATGAGTAGCTAAATTCTTATTGTTAGGGGTTTGATGTAATTCATTTGTAATGAAGTTTCAAGATTGAATAAACTTGTTTTAGCACAACTTCGTTTGTTGAATGGAATTTGCTGTTCTTAATGCCTTTAAATGCTTAGCTACCATTTGAATGGTCAAGAGATTCGTTTCACTACTAGGAATAGTAAGATTCGAATGTGTCTTGTAAATTCTGTCCTAAATTGAGTTAATCTAGGAATAGATAACTTCGTTTAGGTGGTATCAAATTAATTTCCTAGAACCAAATCACCTAGATTAATTAGTTGTATCAAGGAATTGGACAAGTAATTAGCATAGGGAGGATTGTATCACCAAGGAATTGGGTTCAATCACTTTAAGGAAATGAACCAACAACAAAAGAATTGTGACTGAAATAAGTAGCCCAATATTGTTTCTAAGATTACCTTGTCTATGAGGAAATCGAATTGCAAGTGAATGAAATCAACCCCTAACCTTTCTCATTCTTATTACAAATCTCACATTTAGATTATCTCTTAAAGTTTGTTACAATATTGTTGGAGTTTTGTTATTTAGTTGTCACTTAGTTAATTGCAGCAGCTCATTCCAGGGCTGCCTTCAATCCAAACCATTTATCTTTCCAAATAGAATCTTTATTGGTGAAATTGGTAGTTGTTAGCCTTAATCCTCGTGGGAATGATACTCTACTCACTATTATATTACTTGTGTGACCCGGTACACTTGCCGGAAAAAAAATCCCATCATGTACTTCCACATGTTTGGTCCTGGCATGAAAAACAGGATTTTCAGCTAATTGGATTGCTGACTGATTGTCACAATATAACTTTACTACATAGTTCGTCGATTGATGTAGATCTTGCAATAGTGCATCAGCCACGTGCATTCTTGAGCTGTCATTGCTGCTGCTCTATATTATGCTTCTGTACTTGACAAAGACATAGTGAGTTGTCACTTGTATATTTCTCGATCTAATTCACCATGCAGAAATGCATTTTTGATGTCCATCTGCACCTGATGTGAACTGAAACGAGGGAAGATAACTGACTTGCCAATATGGGCAATTGGCAACCTGGAGTTGTTAGCTGTCATCACAACTCATTCTCCCTTGTACTCTGACATGTTTGAGAGTTTTTCCTCGTCGACAGTCATATGGTTGGAACAACCATAATCAACAATCCAATCATCATCATAATTAATTGATTTGTCACTCACCGTAGCAAGTGTCATCTCCGTTACTGGTTTGTCTATGCATACTGCAGTAATTTTTTCACTATTGTCCCACTGGGGTTGTCCTCCATGATCTAGTTCTTTATTAGAACTAGACTCTTCTATAGCTAACAATGCTTGAAAATCCCATTCTTCCTCACTTTCATTCTTGTGGAGTGAAGGGACATTACCTTCTACCTTCTCAGCTCGGCAATCTCATGCAAAATGACCTTTCCTGGCACACTTGTAGCATTGGTCATCTTTGCGGCGATATTTCTTTTCTTCTCTGTCATCTCTGTATCGGGGTTGTCTAGCTCCCCCTCGCTGTAGACCTCGTCCTCTCCCATGTCAGCCTCTTTGCCAACCTTGTTGTCTTCTACTCGAGTTTTCACCTTCATTGCTAGACTTTGCAGTTGTCATGTCTTCTCTAGGCACTCTCTTATTGGTAAAAAGAGCTCTATCCTCCTCTTTTATTGAAACTTTAGACATTTGCTTATCTAAAGCTTCTTGATTGGCCAAGATACTTTCTAGCTCCATCAAAGTTGGTTCTTTGGCCCATCCTCGATTAGCTGTAACTATTCTATGGTATTTGGAATTTAATCCATGAATAATAATTCTCTGTTTCCTCGCCTCATTAATTGCACTCTCCGAATCCATTTTTGCAATTTCATTGCAAATGGATTTCACTTTGGTGAAATATTGACTCACTGACATGTCTCCTTGTTCGGTTGACATGACCTCATTCTCCAACAGTTACAATTTTGCATCATTCTTCCTTGTAAATAGTGTTGCCAAGGTATCCCAGACCTCCTTCAATGTTGAGAAGTCCTTAATTCGCTGCAAGAACTCATCCTCCACGGTGACAAATAACACGCACATGGCTTTCTTGGCTCTAATCTTCCACTTCTTCTTTTCCATCTTGTCAGTTGGTGGGGTTGTTTCTAACCACCAACAATACTCCACAAATCTTGCCCGAGCTTATAGTACTGAATACAGATGTTCCACGTATCATAATTGTTGTTGTTTAGCTTCTCAATCGAGCTTTTTTGAAGATGCAAGATCCGCCATGGTAATTGGTTAGTGCCCGACACTCTACCAATCAAGCGTGGTTCCAAACCACCAAATATCACAGTCCCAAACTATGTTCTGGCAGAATCTCCTCGTAGCACAGTCCCTGACTGCAGTCACTCAAACTATATGCTTGATAATCAGGCTCTGATACCAATTGAAGGAAAAAATAGAAAAAGAGAAAGAATAACTACTCACACATATACAAGGGAAAGGAGGAAAAATGTTTTCAATATGTGCTTCACTCCAAAAATATTGATGCATGTGGTGCATGGTTTACAAGCCTTTTTATAGCTTAATATTACAATCCTAGAAGAAACTAGAATATTAGCTTCCTTGTCAAACTTGAATTTCGGCTTGAGTTTATCTTCTAGCTTGAGCTTATCTTCTAGAACTTGTACAACTTCAAAGCTTATCTTTTTATGGTCAATTTTGTGGGCTACATGGCTATCTCTTACTGACAATAAAAAACGGTGACTTCTCACTAGGTGAGGACTGCATTATCTTCATACAGGTGTAAAGCTGACGTGTACTCATTTGGTGTGGTGTTGTTGGAGGTATTGTGTGGGAGGCCACCCGTAATTCGTGTGGTGGACAAGCAGCAAGCAAGTTAGTGGATTGGGTCCGTAAATGCTTTAAGAACGGTGAGATTGATCAAATGGTTGATCCATTTCTAAAAGGAACCATCAACCTTGATTGTTTAAATAAATTCATTGAAATGGCACTAAATTGCTTGGTTGATGATGGGATCAACGGCCATCAATGAACGATTTGGTATGGGGCTTAGAATTTGCATTGCAGCTTCAGGATACTGACCTTGGTGGGACCCTATTTGAGGGGAAGAGCGAGGAAAGATCCCTCTTGCCCCATTTCGTGAATGTTGGTAATGATGAAGAAAGTGCTGAGCAGTACTTCACAAATACAGATGGATCAGGGATCGAATCGAAGAACAGCAAGGTGACCTCAACAAGTAGTGAATGATAGATATAAAATTATTTTTAGACCTTTATTTAGTAGTTTAAACTTTTTAGTTAAATTAATTTTTGATATAGTATTAAAATCTTTTTTACCAAGCTGTGAGGGGATTTGTCCATGATTCAAGCCTACAAAATTTTTAAGTGTGAACATTTACTTAAAAACTTCAGCTTTTGGATTGAACTGCAGTAAATACCATGATTTGGTTTGTAGGATTGTTTTCTGTGAGCTTAAGGATCCAAGAGCAAGATAAAAAGAGTACGGACATTGGGACATGTCACAAAATATAAGGCCTTACGGGTATTGTTAGCTAGTCATTACTAGCTTGAACACCTTTGAATAGATATCCAGGTTTACTTCTAATTAGACCCTAGAGGTGCATGTCATGTCTACTTAGAGCTCAATGCCGAGAACAATGGCATGCACTTAAAACTTATGGTCATCAAACGGGATATTTTTCTATTTCGCTTTTCCCCCTATTTTTATTTTGATCATTGCTATTTAATTACATAAATCTTGTCAAAATTCTGCTTGGATTCAAAGAAAAAAAAGTGGTTGAATAAAATAAAGTGGTAAGAACCACTTATTTTCTTAAGAATGATTATAATCCAACATCATTTTAAAAACAAAATGGGAACAACTTTTTTTGGTGCCGGATGTTTTTTTTTGTATTATTCTGTTTTTCCCCTCACAAGTCTGAAAAGAACCCTATTTCAATTTTTGTTGAATATAAACCGGATCAGTGAGTGAGTCGGTTTAGCCAAAAATACCAGTCGGACCAGTATAACCGAAGCTTTTTTCAAATTAAAGATTCAAAAAGAAAACATGAAAGATAGAGAACAAATTATCAAACTCAACTCATAAGTGAACATCTCAAACTTAAAAACTAAAATACATAGTCTTAAAACCATCAAAACTAAATACATAATAAAATGCACAAGTTATCACCCATAATCATAAACCAAATGAGTCAAATACACAAACATAGGCCAACATTTATAAGCAGGGGTCACTTGGCATTATGTCATTTATATGAAGAAACAAGTGTGGCCATATGGAAAAATTTGAGCTTGGAACTTCATTTTCATCTCAAAAGAAGAGTAACCAAAATTCATACTAAAGTTATGCTATTCTAGGATCAAAGTCACTCTCCCTCACCTCACTTAACCAGCCAATATACCATTGAATCCAAAACCAATACCACCAAAGAAAAAAGTACACAACACAAAGAATACATAGGCCAAAACCAAACGTTGGAAATAAGCAAACCTTCTAAATAACTAGAACAAGCTTATGGAACTTTTGTAAAATGAAGCACTCACTACAGCTATTCCATAGCCATTATCATAATTGTACAGATAATGAAAGAGATTGAAGTTTGATGCACATAGCTACACTTGGCTTTCTACTCATCAACAAGTCACTTTTCTTCACCTTTTAGTGGATGAACATCATGCTTGCTTCATGCATATGCCAAAAATCAGCAAAATAAAATAGAACAAAGAAGCATTAAAATAAAAACAAAGAGAAAATTCTAGGAAGTTCTGTAAACTATAATCAGGACATGACAAGGTTTTGTCAATAAAAGAGAGAGATTATACTATATAATATAATGTGGAAAAGTCTTTATCAATGGAGAATTAGATGCTAATGACCTTATTTAATACGTCACATCCAGGTTTAAAACCTGCAGATTCTCAAATCTAAACTCATGTCTCTAGCTAAAGCTATCAATCTTTGAGCAACATGCTTACGAAAAGGCTAATATAGAGTAACTTTCTGATGTGCATTTATAATAGTATCTTTGGAGTCTTTTTTAAACCAGCAAAGCATTTACAAACAATAATATACAATTCCAATCTGCAAAATTGTAATATGATCAAATTGCTTCAATGATTCATATAACAGTAAATCAACCTGTACAGCACTCCTGTAGTAGGAAACATTGAATTACAGCATCAAAAAATATTAGAATGCAACCATGAACCATTCTCTCTCTCGCTCATAGATCACTACCTTCTCATCTATGCCACATACCAAGCACCCTAACACATCAGATTCATGGAACAAAGCCCCAATTCACATGAACCAGCTTCTTAGATGGACACGAACCACTTTGACTTGGAGCACCCCACAGGCCACGCCCATATCTTTCTCGCTCTCGGCTCCCTTTCTATCTCCATCTACCCCTTATATCCGTGGCTCGAAACCCTTCTTCGATTAACAGAGATTTCTACTCTCCCATCCCTTTCAACCTCAATCGAAAACTAAATAGGGGAAAAAAAGAGAGTACATTGTTGTCTTACTGGCAGCGAAATTGACGCTGATGACAGAGAACCTTGGCCGGTGGTGGCGCAGTGCCTTGAGGGTAAGGCCGTGAGTCTGTGAGGGTGAGGCCGGCAAGCTTGAAGAGAAGGACTCAGTGAGGGAGTAAGAGAATTGGGGAAAAATTGAAGGGGAGGGAGAACTGTCGAAGGGGAGGGTGAGAGTTTTTAATTTCATATGGAGAACACGATGCCGTTTCAGCAGGATTAAAAAAAAAAAAAATTTGTAACTGGCCGGTTATTGAAAACCGGTACCAGTTCGCTTCGATTCACACCGATTTTTATTAGGTAAACCGTCTCACCAATTATATCAACCACTTTTCAAACCAAGTACCGATCCGATCCAATTTTTAAAACCTTGGATCATTGAGTGCAATTTTTCCTAAAATAATTTTACAATTTTTATGCAACTTTTGCCCTATAGATTCAACAACGGTGTAAGAAATCTTAAGACAAAAGATCCTTATGAGGAGATGGCCTTAGCCCAATTCTAAAGCCCATAAGAAAAACCAATCCTTATCACTTCGTTTGAGGTCGGGCTAGGTCTTATAGAATTAGGCCTCAAGACTTCACCAAGTCTTTGACTTCTTGCATGTCTACTCTCAGTCTCAGCTATAATTACATATGTTTTCACTTTTCCTTTTAAATTGTGCTGATTCTATTATTTTCTTGAAATTGGATGTATACGTAATTTATATACACAGAAACTCAAATCTGTGTACTAAGTGTTAGGAACAGTACAGCAATTTAGCCTAATATTTAGTAGAAACATATAATGCACGATTTTATATAATAAATGGTATCATATAAGTGAAAAAGTTAAGGTAATTGCTAAATAAATGTGTTTTTGAAGGCACATTCATTTGAAATCAATTTTCACGGTAGGATTTTGTTGTAAATAGCTATATTCTTTTAACCAGAGTTTCCTATTCTCAAATTTGAAGGCACACAAAGTATAACGTGTTTATAGATCTTATAAAAAAAATTGAGATCTTATAATTTGAAGGCACACAAAGTACTTTTAGTCCAGTTCAATCCAGTCCAGTTTGAGCTCAACATTGCTTAATGCTTGCAAAGTTGCCAAGTTATGGGCCAGCCACTCCCAACCCAAGTTAGAGATGTATGTGAAGGGAAGAAATTTCTTTGTTAGAGAAATTAAATAATTTGGGGTTCTGTTAGGGTTTATGGAGATTGTTTTAGAGGTAAGGTTTTGGTTTTATTGTGAACTTATTATTAAAGTTGTGTCTCCACTTATTCGCATGCTAAGAATTATTGATTGTGATGAGAAGCCTTCACTTGGATATGTGTATGATCACATGTATAGGGCCAAAAAAATTATCAAGAATGTATTATTGAATAGGAAGATTACGTACAAACCCTATACAAGAATTATCCAAGAGAAATGGGATAGACAACTTCGTCAAAGTGATCATTGTTATTTGATTACATAAATCTTGTCAAAATTTTGCTTGGATTCAAAGAAAAAAAAAAAGGTGGTTGAATAAAACAAAGTGGTAAAAACCACTTATTTTCCTAAGAAAGATTATAATGTGACATCATTTTGAAAAAAAGAATCGAAAAAACTTTTTTTTGGTGGCTAATGTTTTTTTTTTTTTGTATTTTTCTGTTTTTTCCCTCACAAGTATGAAAAGAACCCTATTTCAGTTTCTGTTAAATATAAAACGGCTGAATTCAATCAATTTTTGAAATGATATTAAAATTTAAAAATAATTTTATATTTAACACTTTCTTTGGATTGAATGCATCCGTGGTGGGGGTGGCAAAGTGTCCTTCCTATCAATTCATTCATTTATTACTTTTTATTTTTGCGGAGGAAGGGTGGGTGGAAGATTTTAATAACCATGTACGTTGAAATTAATAGGGTAAACAGTAACATAATAATGAAGGGGGGAAAAAAATCTTGCTGATACGTGTGGTTGATAGATAAAGATGAAGCATTTGGCTTCACATGATGCAAATATAAGGGTGAGTCTTGTAAAAGACGAAGACAGAGAAAAGGGTGAGTCTGAAATTCTGAATCAAAACTAAGCGAATCCAAGAAAAAATTGTACCAAATAAAACAGGAGGAAAAGTGTATTCATTTATCGACCAAATAATATAGGCAAAAATTATTGTGCACATTATTAAAAAGGACCATTAATAAGAGTCACTCATTTTATTTTTTTTTGATATTTTAGTTACAATTTTAAATTCGAATACAAAATTCATAAGTCTTGAAGACGACCTCAATATAAACTCTATCATAAACCGTCACTCATTTATAACTCTTACAATTAAGAATTATACATAATTTTATGCAAATTATATATTTGATAAATTTTAAATTTATTTAGTCCTATTAAAATTATTTTTGTTAACTTTCAATTTTATAAACTGTAATTTATATAAATATAAGCCCACATGGCTCGCCTTTTACCTTGCACATTATGTGTAATATGCACGGTAGCCAATGCCGATGATGAGGCTTTTCTTCTTTTGGCTAATCAAATCAAAAGCTGGAGAAACATGTGAATCCATTAATAATAGCTGGTAAAAGCTGATTATATTAACGGCGGATTTTACCATACCCGATGTACAGAATAAGGTATAGATACTTTAGACATATGACATGAAACCAACCATTCATTAACAGCTGAAAGCAATAGACGGCTATAAATACTTGACTGGTTAGTGATAGATCTGTATACTCAAATTTGTCAAATTAACTACAACACATTTTTTTTGTTTTTTCAGTATTTCTCCATTCACATGGCAAAAGATTAGTTGTCACATGAAATATACTAATTATTTAAGGTATCATATGAAATACACTAGTATCTTTAGTTTTAATTTCTTTCTTCTAGTGTATTGTACTAATTAGGTGTAATATGAAATACAGTATTCCTCTAAGAGTGTACTTGGTACAAAGGTAAAGTGAGAAATTAAAAGAATATATATGATTTACTTTGTTTTAAGATGTTTAGTATAAGGGTAAATGTGGTAAATTTAAAGGAGTATATTATAGTGTTAAGATGCTACTTGGGTAATAATTCTTAACACGTATATTTAATACAATATCAATAGAGTAGAGTAAATAACATTTAACATAAAATCTGCAAGCCTATTTCTTTATTGAATTGCTTTCATTATATCTAACCCAAAACAACAAATAAAATAGCTTATGTCTTATTGAGCTTCTCTATTATCATAAATACTTATATTTAAGAAAAAATTATGTTTGAATAAGCTTATATAAATAGCTTATTACCTTTCAAATAGTTATTTTTAACTTATTTTATTAAGTTTTTTTTTTTTTTAGAGTTT
>QAOA01000656.1:206886-223741 GCA_003255065.1 Cercis canadensis | reverse complement strand
ACTTGTAATTTATTGCATATACACTCAATCTCAAATTCAATAAAAGGAAATGCTCATAGTATTTGGATATGTAATAAAGGCAATTCTCTAATACACAATGGTATATTGTATATTGTATATATACTTTGGCACAAACAAACATAAGTGGCAAAGATTTCGAAAAACAAATCCCCCAATATGTGTCAAACATCCAAATAGTGAACAATTCTAAATCTAAGTAGNATCCAAATAGTGAACAATTCTAAATCTAAGTAGGTCAAAGTTACATGTGTATAAAAGTTGATTTAAATTAGAGAATACTTTTGATCTAGTTAAATTCAAAATTTGTCAGTTATTTAGATATTCAACTCACACTAGGTTACTCATTTTTTTAAAATCTTTGGTGCTACCAAATTTAGAGTATAGGTCCATCTTGTCAACTATTTAGGTGTTCAACTCACACTAAATTACTCACTTTTTAAAAGTTTTTGGTAGTACCAAATTTAGAGGTTAGTTCCATCAACTGCGGGATATCATGTATACAATACACAATATAATATTATGTATTGTAAAATTGGTCATGTAATTTAAGAGTACACCCCAGCATATCCAGTACCAGATACATACCGGATATGGGTACGGCTTGAATTTAGAAGTACTCATGCTTCATAGACCCTGTTGTCTTATAGAAGAGAACATCTGGTACATTTAAGTTGTATTCTAGGTTGACAACTAAGGTGTAAAACTTGTTCTTGTAGATGATATTATCACTGCTGCTACATTACTAATTAAAAAAAAAATATCCAAGTTGCTGAATAGAAAATTCTGCTAACTTATCTTTTATGTTTGTTCTTACAGTACAGAAATACCAAACTTTTTTCCCAGATTCGTGTGGCCATTCCAATGTCAATGGCTTTTTCTTCTGCAGCTTATACTTTTTGTGACCCTTCCACCATGTATGATGTCTTCCTAAGCTTTAGAGGAGAAGACACCCGCAACAATTTTATATACTTAATTTAAATTAATTACGTGTTGATTATTATTTTCTAAAAAACTAATAAGATATGAAACTTTATTTTACCATAATATATATGACCTTGGAGAACTGTTGTTAAAATTCCAACACAAGTGTACGTTGTCGTTTGCAAATAATAAAATGAGATCAATTTATCGTTCCCACGAGGACTAATGTACCAACTACCGAAATAGGGTTAACCTTAACTTTATCTAATCAATCGATAAGAAGATATTTCAATGAAACAACTAAAAATAGAATGAAAACAATGTAAACCAGAAAAATAGCAAATTAAACCAGAAAAATGATAGATTCAGCAAGAGAGAAACACCTAGGGTTCCGACTTCACCATAATTACTCCCAGCTTTCATTCCATATTCCATTAACTCCAATTTATCTTCCTATTTGCTAATCAAGATTCCCTAATTTATTCACTAGCCTCTCCCAAGGTCTAGTGTAAATATCCCTTAACTACTAACCCTGTATATCCCTATACGAGTTACAATAATTATGAATTCATTTAGTTTTGTGGATCTTTTTAACTGATTACATGAGCCATAGAGGTATATTCCTATCCTCCATGTAACTCATGGCATTTACCCCAAGGAACTTGACACACAACTCTCCTTCCGGTCTCATTGTGATTAACAATTCATCTAATTATTGGCCAGACAATCAGAAGCATTAAGAGAAGAGATAAACGCTCAAATTTAAGAGATAAATAATGGAATTAACTTCATAAGAAACTATAGCTGGTCCTAATTAGGCTACATCGTACCCTAGATAAGAGAATTAGTTCATACTAGATGAAGAGAACAAGAAAGAATAAAATTGAGACATGATTCAAAGGTAAAAGAGGAAAAACTCTGGTTTGAAGGTCAAATCAGCCTTGCATCTCCTCCCTTTAATCCTTCCTTTGCCTCCTTTGTGCCTCCAAGAGTGTCTAAGAACGACCCCCTTTCTAATTCCCTAGTTTCCTATTTATATCCCTCACTCTAAAGCCCTAAAACCCATGAGAAAATAAGCCACGTCTGCAAAATTAACTTCGGGCGCCGCAGCTCTGAAATTTGGGCGCGGCACCTCTGAGCTGCTGGAAGAAATCTGGTTCTTGCCTTTTTTTGGGCGCCGCACCTCTATATTTTGAGGGGTGCGGCGCTGAGCTGCTGTCCCAAAATGTGTATTTTTTCGCATGCGGGGGGTGCGGCGCTACTGTTCAAGGGGTGCACCTCTGAGCTGCTGGAAGATCTGGTTCTTGTCATTTTCAGGCGCCGCACCTCTGAAGTTTGAGGGGTGCGGCGCTGAGCTGCTGCCAGATTCTCCCTTCTGATGCTTCTGAGCACCCAAGCTCTGGTTTATGTCCTCAAACTCCTCAAAGGTCCTTGTTTCTTTGCTCAAGTCCATAGGATCTGCAATTTAACATAAAAATCTCATTAAATAGCCATTTGATCTACAAAAACTTCTCAATTGTTTAAGCTAGGACACCTAAAAAGTAAGTGTAAAATTCACTCAACAAGAACATTGTATTCTCTTTAATATTTTTATATTTGTCCACTATTTCTAGTATTTTGTTTTTTTGTAACTCAAGAACTAGAACTTAATTCTAATTTTTAAATAGAGTCAGACTTACCAAATCTAAGACGATGAGTTCTAATGTCAAAGCACCTACAATTATAATATTGTATGGTGGAACACTTAACTCAAGAACTAGAACTTAATTCTAATTTTTAAATAGAGTCAGACTTACCAAATCTAAGACGATGAATTCTAATGTCAAAGCACTCATAATTATAATTTTGTATGGTGAAACACTTTTGAAATTTTTATTTTGTCAATAAAAAATTTTAATTACAAGATCTTCTTTTTACGAGGAGAGCCTTGTGATCGATTGCCAGTTAGCACTATTTCTTGTCTTATATGACCGAGTATTCCAGTCTTTCACTAGTTTGTAAATAAAACACAAGAAAATAAAACCGTGTTGGCATTTACGAGGTGAACATTACTTTATAGTTTTAAGCCTTAAAAAGATCAAAACCACGTTAACATTTTTTATACTACCAATGACTAGGAACCTCATCTCTGTTTCTCATACCATTCCATTGTTGGACTGTTGGGTACCACTGAGCTCGGATCTGTCTTGCTTTCATATTTGCCCCACTGGTACAATCTTTCACATCTCTTAAATTGCTTTTTTTCTTTTTTTTATTAATTCTAGTATTATTCTTTTTACGAGAAGAGCCTTGTGATCGATTGCCAGTTAGCACTATTTCTTGTCTTATATGACCTAGTATTCCAGTCTTTCACTAGTTTGTAAATAAAACACAAGAAAATATTTGCCCCACTGGTACAATCTTTCACATCTCTTAAATTGCTTTTTTTGATTAATTCTAGTATTATTCTTTCTCTGAAATTTTTTGGCGTTTTGGTTTTTGCCTTGCTTAATTCTGTTGGAAATAGCAAGCTATTGCCTTAGAAACGCTCTTGGGACAAGAATGTGGGAAGTTTACCTGAAACGTTCTTGGACTTTCTTGACCATCTGCTTTGTGTTAATGTTACCTCTCATCATATTCACATCCCCCTTGTTGAAGCTTCTGAGACAGACTTCAGACTTGGCTGTGCTTACTGGGGTTTTGACCATTCTGCTTGGACTCTGGGGCTACATAGTCTTTCATTGGTGTCCGCAAATTTGGTATAGTTTCACCTTTGAGGCATTTTCTGACCTTTGCTTTACCTTACTGTATATCTCATTCTAAACTCAAAATCTGCCGTTACCGATTACTAAATACATTTCACTGATGAATCTTCATCATGAACGATCCAATTCGTGCTAACTCATTTTGTTTTGGTCGTTAATTAGTTCAAAGAGAGTGACTGTTCCAATGTTAATCACTGCTTCTTCTGTTGACGAAGTTGCTGATGATCCTTGTCCTCCTCGGACCAATTATGAAGTGTTCATCAGTTTCAGAGGAGAAGATACGCGATACAATTTTACAAGTCATCTTTATGATGCACTATGCAGGAAAAAGATTAGAACTTTTGTAGATAAAAGACTCAATAGAGGAGAAGAGATCTCGTCAACACTTCTAAAAACTATAGAAGAGTCAGAGATTTTTGTAATCATTTTCTCCAAAGATTATGCTTCTTCAACATGGTGCTTGGATGAACTTGTAAAAATACTTGAATGTAAAGAGAGATATGAAAGACTCGTCATACCTGTTTTCTACAACATAGATCCATTAAATGTACGGAGACAAACTGGGAGTTATGCTGATTCGTTTGTTAAACATAAGAAGAGATTTAAAAACGATATGGAGAAAGTGCACAAGTGGAAGGCTGCTCTGACACAAGCAACCAATCTCTCTGGGTTGGATTCAACCAAAATAAGGTAACATCATTTCAATCTTTTAGTTCGATTCATGAATCATATGAAGAATTTTATAGTTCATTTTGTAGGAACACTTAAAAAACAATTCCAAGTTTGAGTTGTGTGGTTCGTTCACAATGGTCTCGGTCTTATCTTTTTCTCCTTTTCATTCTTTCGAGTTGTCTTGTTACTTTGGCTTACTTACCCGATGTGGTATATAATCAACATGTCAAGTTGTCTTTACACAATATATCAACCAGGAGTGGTGTGAACTTTTGAAAAAAAATATTGGGAGAATTATTATTAGAGGACTCANTCTCCTTTTCATTCTTTCGAGTTGTCTTGTTACTTTGGCTTACTTACCCGATGTGGTATATAATCAACATGTCAAGTTGTCTTTACACAATATATCAACCAGGAGTGGTGTGAACTTTTGAAAAAATATATTGGCAGAATTATTATTAGAGGACTCAAATTGAAAATAATTCTAGGTGGGAGATTGAATAAAGATTTTAAGTTTGGTGACACTAAAATTTAAGTTTTCAAATTTTCCCTTTGTTGACCGATGTTTATTCTAAGTTTTTTAGTAGTTATTTCTTAGGGTAATTTTAAAAATTAACTTCGAAGTGACATCAAAGTGAAAACCTTTTGTTTCTTTCGACCTAGAATTCTTTTCTATTTGAGTTACCTAACAATAATTCTCTCAAAATTATTTATAAGTGTCAAAAGTTGTCTTAATTAATGTCATAATCCATAATGAAATAGCAATTGATTTAGTTTTCAACCCCAAGTTTCTCTATGGTACGTCTTGCAAAATAATACACTGATGTGGATAGCAAGAGTTTGTAACCTCTTTTTTTTTTTTTTTTTTAATTCTAAACTTATGTAGCTTTTGTTTTAAATGTGTAAGTTATATTATTAATTTATTTAATAAAAGTAGAAGTTTTTCAAAAAGCAAGTGTAACTTTTCAACACACCAAGAAATTACATATTTTATTTTAAATAAAAGAGTCACTCAAATAGACAAAAAAAATTTGCCCTTTTGAAAATGGTTTACAAATGGGTGCATTATAATTTATACTGCAAGTCACACTAGCAAACATGAGGGAAGTTTGTTCATCTATAGATCCTCTAATTAACTAAGAAGCTTCTTCAGATTGTATTTTCTGTGATTTTTTTTTTTTTAATGATTCACGGGGAATATGTTTGTAGTGGTTTCCCTCACAATTTGCTGATATCTGTGGAAAGGAATAATAAGTTATATCTTTTAATATATACTGATTCACGAAGTGGCCTTTTTGGTAAGAAAGGATCACATTTGGATATGAGCTCTTGTGAGTTATGATAAAGTAAAATGATGAAGCTATTAATTTATGTTTTTGTTCCGTATCCTTTAACTTTTCACTGTCTCTTTGATCCAGGTTGGAGTCTGAACTAGTTGAAAAAATTGTTGAAGATGTTTTGCAAAAATTGAATCATATCAACCCACATATTCCAAAGGGGCTTGTTGGAATTGCACAGATTTCACTTGTAGAATCATTATTATGTATTGGATCAGCAGATGTGCGCATTATTGGAATTTGGGGCATGGGTGGCATAGGTAAGACGACCATTGCAGAAGCTTTGTTCACAAGACTCTCTTCTGAATTTGAAGGATGCTACTTTGTTTCAAATGTAAGGGAAGAATGGAAAAATCATAGAGAAAATGATTTACGGGATAAACTTCTGGCTGAAATATTAGGGGAAAAAAATTTGCATATTAGCACCCCAAGCATAAGTTCGAATTTTGTTAGAGAAAGTCTCCAACGTAGAAAGTTACTTGTTGTTCTTGATGATGTGAGTGGTTCAAAACAAATAGAATATTTAATTGGAGACAAAGATTTGTTTGGACTAGGTAGCAGAATCATTGTCACAACCAGAAACAAGGAAGTGCTTAACATGGGAAGTGATGGGATATACAAGGTTATGGGATTGAATTTTGATGATGCACTTCAACTCTTCAGCTTGAACGCCTTTGAGCAAGACCATCCAAAGATAATATACAGACATCTGCCAGAAAGGGTGGTAAATTATGCTAAGGGCATTCCATTAGCTCTAAAGGTGCTGGGTTCATCTCTTCGTTCCAAAACTCCAAAAGAATGGGAAAGTACATTGGAAAAACTCAGAAAACTCCCCAACCCAGAAATTTACAATGTCTTAAGATCGAGTTATGAAGGATTAGACCGTGAAGTGCAGAGCATATTTTTGGATATTGCATGCTTTTTGAAAGGAGAGAAAAAATGCTTTATAACAACTATACTAAATGGGTGTGGCTACTCTTCAGATATTGGGATGAGAATCCTTGAGGATAACTCTCTCATAACTGTNGAGTTATGAAGGATTAGACCGTGAAGTGCAGAACATATTTTTGGATATTGCATGCTTTTTGAAAGGAGAGGAAAAATGCTTTATAACAACTATACTAAATGGGTGTGGCTACTCTTCAGATATTGGGATGAGAATCCTTGAGGATAACTCTCTCATAACTGTTTCTAAATGCCATGATGTACAGATGCATGATTTGATACAAGAAATGGGTTGGGAGATCGTTCGTCAACAATCACTAGAGGAACCAGGAAAACGAAGTCGGTTGTGGGATCCTAAAGAAATTCATCGTGTCCTCAAGTATAATATGGTAGGAATTGAATTGCACTAATTGACATTCATAAATTTACAGAGCATATAAAATATGTGCATAGAATTTGCTTATTATCGTACTAATACATCTGAATATTTGCTACTTTTGGTTTCCAGGGAACTGATGCTATTGAAGGCATAGTGCTGGACATGTCTCAAATTAAAGATGTGAAGATAAGGCCTCAAGCATTTGCTAGGATGTGCAAGTTACGGATTTTAAAATTTTATATGCCCTCACATGATAAGACATGCAATGTCCATATTTCCAGAGGCCTTGAATCACTTCCTGATGAACTTAGCTATCTCCGTTGGGACTGTTTTCCATTGAAAACTTTGCCACAATCTTTTTGTGTAGAGAATCTTGTTCAACTTGATCTGAAACATAGCCTTGTTGAACGACTTTGGGACGGAGTGCAGGTATATTCTGGTAACTAGTTAACTTTCTCTACAAAAAAGACTCAAGTAAAAGTCTAAAAATTTCCTATAAATTTAGCTTTCTAACATTACAGGATCTTGCGAATTTGAAGTCGTTATACCTTAGTGGCTGCAAGAACTTGGTTGAGCTCCCAGATTTCTCCGAGGCCTCAAAGCTTGAAGAAGTACATCTTGATTATTGTACAAGTTTGCGTAATCTTCCGTCATCTATTCTGTCTTCGGAATATCTTTTTGCATTAAATCTGAGGTGCTGCAGACAGCTTCAATATATTCAAAGTGAGATGCATTCAAAATCTCTTAGGTGGCTCAATCTTAGTGGGTGCTCGAAGCTTGTAGAGTTTTCAGTGGTTTCAGAGAAATTGGAATATCTGAACTTAGAAGGGACGGCAATTGAAGAATTATCCTCATCAGTTGGATGGCTCAAGAATCTTTCTAGCTTGCATCTTTCTTGGTGTAGAAGACTTAAGAATCTTCCAATGAACTTCTATAGGATTGGCTTAAATACTTCCATTCAGTTTCTTAATTGTCCAAAACTTGAGAAATTACCTCCCATATTTGATGCCTCAGGTTCAGTCAAAAGCCTATGTCTGGATGGTTGTTCAAATCTATCAAAGCTCCCTGACAACCTTGGCCTCTTATCAGCATTAAATAGATTGTGTCTACGAGGAAGCAATATTGAGACCTTGCCTGTAAGTATCAAACATCTTTCTCGGTTGAGATCTCTCAATGTAAGTGATTGCAAGAGGCTTCAGTCTCTGCCAGAGCTACCGCTGTTGCTACAAGACTTGAATGCAAGTGGATGCATATCCCTGGAAACAGTGTCTAGTTCAGGGGTTGCTCTCTTGCAAAATTTATTTGGCAGGTCAAACAAGAGATCATTCCTCAAACAAATTCAAGAGGATGAAGAAAACTCTGTGCGTCATCGTGATTATTTAGGAAGATTTGAGTTTTACAATTGCAGAAAATTAGATCAAAATGCACATAAATCTATTATGGCAGAGACAGTGATCAGAATTCAGCATGCAGCATACTTATCATCGATGATAAAAGCACGTTATGATCCTTATTATGAGCCTAATCAAGTCTCTGAGGATTCTGGCCTGGAGAATTTTGAATACACTTCTCGCAGGGTTTATACCTGTTTACCAGGAGGTGAAGTTCCAAAGTGGTTTTGGTACAAAGAAACAGAATCTTCTACCATAACTTTAATGATTCATCCGTATTGGTACAGTAAATACATGTACTTGGGTTTTGCTTTCTGCCTTGTTCATGCACGATCAGAGTCGAATAAAATGGGAAATAATAATCATGGTTGTGTTGTTGGGTGTAAATGGTATCTGGACGGAAAATATGATGGAACTTATATCATGAAATCTTCTCGCAATGATGCTCAATCAGATCAGGTATGGCTTTGGTACGACAAACTGTCAATCAGAGCAAATAGTTACTCCAGAAAGGTCTCCTTTGAATTTTTTGCGAGAGGGCACAATTCCAGACTCATTGTGAAGCAGTGTGGGGTGCTACCATTGTATGCTCCAGATGACATTTACATCGGACAAAGCTCAAATGGACAAGAAGGAAATAAAGAAGGGGAGAGACTCTATGTCGAGTCTAAACTCTATGATAGTTGTCATAACGTACCTAGAGGTCGCTATAACGCGGATGGAGATGTAGTTTTCAAAATTAAAACTCTGGAGTCACCACCAATTGTATTAAAAATGAGGGGAACAATTGGAAAACCCTTTTAATTTCCAAAAATATGTCTGCGAACCAGAAAAGGCTCGGGAGTCTAATTGTGTATAGGGAAGGTGTTAGGTACCTTATAACACCCGTCTAAAAGACGGTTACCTAAAATTAATTGTGCAAATTAAGTTGTGGCCAAATTGTATTTATTTTATCCCTAATTAAAAACAAAAGAAAAAATAAGTGATTATTTAGAACAGGACTTGATTCGTCACCCTCGAATGCCTACGTACCATAATTAGGGATCAAAGTCCGTGTAGTTCGCAATGATTCAAAAGGAAAATTTTTTATTTATCTTTTATTTTTATTATTATTATGGAAAACTAAAATTAAAAGAGATTTAAGTTAAAATTATGCTATGCATGAATCTAATCGCGTCTTAATTCTTCAACTTTGTTCCCACGCTTCTCGGTTCCCAAAGCAGCGCTTATCCTTACCTCGGACAGATAGGAGAGCCACCCCTATGGGAGTAAGTCGCTCATATCCCTCCCTTGACAAGTAAGGGGCCTATGGATGCTATTCGCACAGAATTAACTAAATAAATGTAAAATGTATAATATTTAAGCCCATTTCGTGGGTCTGGTTTAGTCTAGAATAGGAACCAACTCAACAAATCAGAGGACATAAACCAGTCCATTTCGTAGGCCTGGTCCAGTCCATACAAAAAATAGTTTAGCACATCAAGAACAGTGGACTAAATAGAACCTCAGACAATCGACAAAAAAAATGCAAAATTACGAATATTTTCCAAATTGAAGGTATACATCTTATGGTTCCAAAAAGACAAGAAACACCTAAAATCGGACCTCTATAGCTCCAGAAAGATTTAAAAGACTATATGCTGTCAGAGAAAATCAACTAGCCTAACAATACAGAAAATAGCAGACTTTAAATGTAAACTGAGAACAAAGTAGACGTAAAAAAAATTTGAAAATTATATATATTTAAGCCACATTTCTTATGATTCTAATGAGACCAACATCACTTAATTTGAAGCTGTATAACTCTAGAAAGAAATAAAAGATTGCACACTGTCAGAGAAAACCAACAGGCTTGACAAGACAGAGAAATAATCAACTTTAAATCAAAACTAGGAGCATGGGAGACATGCAAAAAATATGAAAATAATATATATTGAAACCACACATCTTACGGTTCTAATGATACCAACATCACTTAATTTGGAGCCGTATAACTCCAAAAAGAAATAAAAGATTGCACACTGTCGGAGAAAATCGACAGGCTTGACAGGACAGAAAAACAATCAACTTTAAATCAAAACTGGGAGCATAGGAGACATGCAAAAAATTTTAAACTAATATATATTAAAACACACACATATTACGGTTCTAATGAGACCAACATCAATTAATTTGGAGCCCTGAAGCTTTGTCTAGAAAAGTAAAACCAACTACTGCCAGAGCTGTCTAAAAGCTGTGAAAATGAAGATATCTCACCTTGGTTCTCTTTCTCTTTGCCCTCTCTTCTTCCTTGTTTCAGTTCTGTTCTCTCTATCTCTATTTCTGTGTGTTACTGTTGGTATCTGTTTCAGCCATTGCCTCTTGCTTTTATACTACTCACCTTGCACCTAAGTCTTTCACGTCTCTCTCACTATTGGTGTCAACCTCCATATCTTTCTCTCTTTAAAATACATATCCCTCTATCCCTTTTTTGGTGAAATAGTGAAATTGGGAAACTAGTAGGTAAGGGTTTGTTTGGGAGTTTCTCTAGAGAGAAAATGAGAGGAGAGAAAAGGGAGAGAAAGAAAGAGAAGGGAATGGGAGGGGATTTCTCCTCTTTTGTTTGTATGATTAAAATAAGCAAAAGAGAATAAAGGAAAGAAAAAGTCATATTGTAAAATATTTTTACTAATTTACACTTTATTATCTTTTCACTCTCTTTTTTCTAATTCTTTTTTTTTAATTATAAATGTAATTATTATTTATTTATTAAAAAATAAAAATTAACAATAATTGAATTCATACTCTAATTAAGTACATTTTCATAAAAAATTAAAATTTCATAAATATTAAATTATTAATATATAATATATACTTATAGCTTCTAATGAGGAGTGATTCTTGTGAATATTATACATTTGTAAACTAATTACACATATAAGACACATTTTAAACTATTTCCTTAATTATGGCAGTTTTTTTTTTTTTTTACTTTTGCTGTTGGGTGTCAAATTTTGGCATGTATGTAGAGTGCCGAATTTCCACTGGAGGTTCCTTCAAGTGCCGCATTTTGGTAATGGTTTTTTTTTTTTTTTTTTTTACATGGAATGAGGGTGCTCGACTTTTTGTATAAGAGAGTCGAATTTTCACCAATCCTCCTTTGAAATGCTGCATTTTGAAATTTTTTTTTTTTTTTACATGACTTGAAGTGTCGACTTTTTGCAACGGGAGAGTCGAATTTTTACTCTTTCCTCCTTTGAAGTGCCGCATTTTGGCATTGATTATCTCCCCAAAGATTCGACTCCCATGTGTCATGCGTGAAGCTAAAATTTGTCTCCATGTGCTCCGGCCCCACGGTCAAATGGTACTTAACCAACTCCCAATCCCAATCTCAGAAAGAAACATTGCACTGCTAATGCTCCTCGTCCCATCCGTTGCTTCGTCATAGAAAAACTCCAACTGCCCCACATATGTGAACACTTCAGCAGTTCCCATCAGAAAGAACTGAGGAAACAACTAGAACACACTCATAGTCAAGGGCTTGGTGTCGTCACGCCTTTTCTTTTCCACCACTGCTGCTGAAACCATTGCAAAATTTGACACAAATAGACCAAGGCCCATTCTCTGTAAAGATGTGATGCCGCGGGGGTGCCCTGTACGTTTCCGAAGAATTGAGACCATAAGTTTTTCATAGATGGGGACGAGTATGAGAGCATTAATGGCGCTAAACACAGGCACAGAGCCTGCTGGGATTTTGAAATTGTCTCCGATGCTCCGGTCCATCTTATTTGCTTGGCTTATGAAGAAGGTTGAGAGTTGAGCAAATGATATAGAAAGAGCAATAGTGGATGCCCATACTGGAAGCACTCTAATGAATGATTTGAATTCTTCCACTTGTGTCACTGTGCATAAACGCCACCTGTTGC
The DNA here is from genome assembly GCA_003255065.1 of Cercis canadensis. NCBI lineage: Eukaryota > Viridiplantae > Streptophyta > Magnoliopsida > Fabales > Fabaceae > Cercis > Cercis canadensis. Next base: position 211,426 of record QAOA01000656.1, on the reverse strand, counting down.
TTACCACGTTCTCATCACCCTCTCTGTCTCTTATAACTGCTGCTTTGTCCAGAAAGCAGCCAAATCCAAATTCAATTCTCCCATTAATTAATTTTATTATGAATCTAATATATATAGTACTATTAATAACTAACTAGCTAGAACTGGGTAGCTAATTAATTAATTAACCTGTACTGTTGGGTGTGAAGAACCATTTGACATTCAAGCCAAGTACCATTTGACCGTGGGGCCGGAGCACTTGGAGACAAATTTTAGCTTCACGCATGACACATGGGAGTCGAATCTTTGGGGAGATAATCAATGCCAAAATGCGGCACTTCAAAGGAGGCGACTCTCCCGTTGCAAAAAGTCGACACTTCAAGTCATGTAAAAAAAAAAAAATGTCAAAATGCGGCACTCAAAAGAGGATTGGTGAAAATTCGACTCTCTCTTATACAAAAAGTCGACACCCTCATTCCATGTAAAAAAAAAAAAACCATTGCCAAAATGTGGCACTTGAAAGAAGCTCCAGTGGAAATTCGGCACCCTACATACATGCCAAAATTCGACACCCAACAGCAAAAGTAAAAAAAAAACTGCCGTAATTAAGGAAATAGTTTGAAATGTGTCTTATATGTATAATTAGTTTACAGATGTACAATATTCACAAGAATCACTCTCTAATGAGTCATAAAAAAATTAATATACTATATATTTTCAAAAAGACAATAAGTGATAGAAGACGGAATAGACGATGGAGGAAGGTTGTTTGTGACTTTGTTTTCATCTTAAATAAATGATAATAAAATGTAGGTTTGAATTGTTAGTTATGGGAGGCAGAAGCTGCAACATAGTATGGAGCAGAGCACGGTTCGTGTCAACTTCTGTATCCTCCAAGAGGAGCAGACTTGGAACTGATTACGTGGTCTTGTTTTATTGGCTTGTGATGTTGGTACAGTTGGCAGTCAATGATGATATGTGCTTGAGATTGGTAGGATACCATTGGATAGCACAGTCTAGTTGCAAACCAGACAACATGACAAAACAGTAAATTAATTTGTGGAAAGAAAAGAGAGTGTAAGGGTTAGAATTCAACCCTCAATTTTTCTTTCCTTTCAAACTTAAACTCCCAAACATGGGGGAGTGAACTCTATCATTCATTTCCTTTTCTTTCTTTTCCCCCCAAAATCAACTCCCAAATAAACCCTAAAAGTTTGAAATATCAGTCTAACAAGCATACTAGAAAACACAAGCTTTATCTTCTAAATGCTTTGAATCATGCCATTTTTGTTTTGAATTGTTTACGACTTTTTTATTTCCGTTTACCAGGAAGTGAAGATCCAGATTGGTTCGCTTATCGGATAACGCAAGCTTCCTTGAATATTGAAGTTGCTTACCTTCTGACTTATTGGGTTTCGCTTTCTGTGTCGTTATTTCTCTCGTAGTAGAAGAATACTTGCAAGTCGTATGTCAATGCTACTGGGAAAATGGTGAAATTGAATTGATCGGAAGCACACTCAGACCCCTTTCTGCTGTCACGAATTCAGATCATGCTTATCTATGGTGGGGCACATTCTTTTCTGACATAATGTTAAGGACTGATAGCCTAAAGGTTTCATTTGTGTTTGAAATTGAATGGCCTAATAGATGGAGGGAGTCGAGGGACATTAGACGTGATTGGTTCATCATTGTGAAAGAGTGTGGGGTCTGCCCACTATATGCCTCAGAATGTTCCAAGGTTTGTAAACAACCATATCAATCATTAATTGTGCTCTGTTTTTTTTTTNTTTGTTTTTTTTTTTTTTTTCTGGTAATCCAAGAACTTTGGTCTGACCCCAACCTTTGGATGGAGCCGGGCGAGCCATTCTCGCTTCAGCTATCGAAGCATCCGCATCTATAAATTTGTGTGCGGGAACACTTTGAGAACCTTTTATTTTGTCAATGAGATACTTTAAACATAAGACTCTATTAATGCAAGGAGAGCCTTATGACCAATTACAGCTCAATTGGCATTTATGCTCTTTGCTTTATCTCTCATTATCTATTAAATTTTTTGAAAAATTAAACCAGGTCATGTTTATTCTTTGTCAGTTTTCTTTTTTTATTGTTTTCCTCATATATATAATATCTTAAATGCTACTTTCATTCACTTACAGTGATTCCATATGATTGAGTAGTTTCAAATATTGTGTTGGGAAAGGATGTACGCAGCGGAATAATAATTGGCAAAAAAATTCTAAACCTTTCCCTACTTGAAAGAACCTTTGAGGAGCTAAAATAATATAGAACTGCATAAATAAATAAATACAGAAGAACACACAATTTTTAACGTGAAAAACCCCCTCAATATGAGAGGTAAAAACCACGGGACCTAGTCTAGAAAAATTCCACTATCAACTGATCAATGAGTACATCAAAGAGTCTCTAACAATTTATCATGACTCAATCCAGCCCCTACTCACTATCAACAAAGTGAAAAACTCACTACAATGTCAATGCACAAAAGCAAGCCAACAATATAGAAACCTAGCCAAAAGGGAAGAGAAAAATAATCTGATTACACAGATAAAAGAGTCACAGTGCCAAGAATAACATACTGAAATTTCATGAGAATCAGAGTACAAATGATCCTCCAATCAAGAGCACAAAGTGAGCAAAAAATCTCCTCTTCCTTTTCTTCTATTTTTTCTTCACTAGTCGGCGGCTTGCTAAAACCAAAAAAGAAGCATAACACAGAAACCCTTTTTTCTTTTCTTTTGTTTTCCTTTTTTTTAATTTTATTTTAAGTTATGTGGGCCACTTGAGGAGGACCCACAACAAACTCCCCCTCCGACTCAAGTGGAGGCATGTGCCAAACCGGCACCCACACAACAAGCTTCAAACTTCCCCCTAGGTAGAGACTTTGTCAACATATCTGAACAATTGTCATTTGTATGAATCTTCTCAAGCTCAAGTGACTTAGAGTCCAGAACATCTCGTATCCAGTGATACTTCACATCAATATGCTTAGTTCTGCCATGGAAAGTAGGATTCTTGCTTAAATAGATAGCACTCTGACTATCTCAATACAAAATATAACTCTTCTGTGTAAATCCGAGTTCACACATAAACTTCTTCATCCAGAGCAACTCTTTGCATGCTTCAGTAATAGCAATAAACTCAGCCTCTGTAGTAGACAATGCAATACACTTCTGCAACCTGGATTGCCATGCTACAGCTCCCCCTGCAAAGGTAACCAAGTAGCCAGAAGTAGACTTTCTAGTATCCACATCCCCAGCCAAATCTGAATCTGTGTAGCCATAAAGAACAGGTTCACCAGTTCCAAAACAAAGTTTTAGACAAGAAGTACCCTGAAGATATCTCATAATCCACTTCACAGCATTCCAATGTTCTCTACTTGGATTGGAAAGAAAACGGCTAACAACACCAACTGCATGAGCTATATCTGGCCTTGTGCAAACCATTGCATACATCAAACTTCCTACTGCAGATCTGTAGGGAGTACGCTGCATTCTTTCTTTCTCATTATCACTAGAAGGAGCATGTCTAGTGCTAAGCTTAAAGTGATTAGCAAGAGGTGTGCTTACCGCTTTAGCTTTATCCATGTGGAACCGCTAAAGTACTTTCTCAATATACCTCTCCTGAGATAATCACAGCTTCTTGGCTTCTCTATCACAAATAGTCTCCATTCCTAGAATTTGTCTTGCCGGTCCTAAGTCTTTCATTGCAAAAGACTTACTAAGCTCTTTTTTCAACGAATAAATTCTTGAAGAATTATGACCAACAATCAGCATGTCATCAACATAAAGCATTAAAATGATGAAGTCATTATTAGAGAATTTTCGCAGGAATACACAATGATCAGAAGTAGTCTTTTTGTATCCTTGCTGGATCATAACAGACTCAAACTTCTTGTACCATTGCCTCGGAGCTTGTTTTAACCCATACAAACTCTTCATCAACTTGCAAACATAATTCTCTTTACCCTTCACCTCAAAACCTTCAGGCTGCTTCATGTAAATATTCTCCTCCAAATCACCATGAAGGAAAGTTGTTTTAACATCCATCTGTTCAACCTCTAAATTAAGACTGGCTGCTAGACCAAGAACAACTCGTATAGAAGACATTTTAACAACAAGTGAGAAGATTTCCTCAAAGTCAATACCCTTTTTCTGTTCGTAGCCTTTGACAACCAATCTAGCTTTATATCGTGGAGATGAAGTACCCCCTTTATTCTTCAACCTATAAGTCCACCGATTTTTCAAAGCTTTCTTACCCTCAGGTAATTTGACCAACTCAAATGTGTGATTATCATATAGAGATTTCATCTCATCCTTCATGGCTACAATCCATTTATCCTTTTGCTCAGTTTCCAAAGCCTCTTCATAGGACTCAGGTTCTCCCCCATCAGTAAGGAGTATATATTCATCTGATGAAAAATGAGTAGAAGGAATTTTATGTCTTGTAGACCTCCTAGGTGGAACTGCAGGTTCATCAGCAACCCTATGAGCAGGAGCATCTATCTCAGTATCATCACCACCACCACTCTCAACTCGATCAT
>QAOA01000656.1:135832-205929 GCA_003255065.1 Cercis canadensis | reverse complement strand
TTTATATCGTGGAGATGAAGCACCCCCTTCATTCTTCAACCTATAAGTCCACCGATTTTTCAAAGCTTTCTTACCCTCAGGTAATTTGACCAATTCAAATGTGTGATTATCATATAGAGATTTCATCTCATCCTTCATGGCTACAATCCATTTATCCTTCTGCTCAGTTTCCAAAGCCTCTTCATAGGACTCAGGTTCTCCCCCATCAGTAAGGAGTATATATTCATCTGATGAAAAATGAGTAGAAGGAATTTTATGTCTTGTAGACCTCCTAGGTGGAACTGCAGGTTCATCAGCAATCCTATGAGCAGGAGCATCTATCTCAGTATCATCACCACCACCACTCTCAACTCGATCATTTTGAACATGATTCTGCCTATCATTATTGTCAAACTCAGCTACATTAGGCGTATGTGTCACAGAAGTTGGAGTTGGAGTTAGAGTTGGTTCTAAGTCAACCAGGCTATCAGTACTCTTAGACTCTGACTTCTCTGCCTTGTCAATATCTTCAATGGTCTGATCCTCCATGAAAATAGCATCACGACTTCTAACGAGTTTCTTTTCAACTGGATCATAAAATCTATGGCCAAACTCATCATGACCATAGCCAATGAAAACACATTGTCTTGTCTTAGCATCTAACTTGGACTTCTCATCTTTAGGTACATGTACAAATGCTTTACATCCAAACACACGCAAGTGGTTATAAGAAACATCTTTGCCATACCACACTCGATCAGGAACATCAGACTGCAAAGCAACAGCAGGAGATAAATTAATAACATGTGCAGTAGTGTATAATGCCTCACCCCAAAAAGAACCAGGCAACTTTGCTTCTGAAAGCAAGCATCTGATTCTCTCCACTAATGTCCTGTTCATCCTCTCTGCCAGGCCATTCAACTGAGGAGTCTTGGGAGGTGTCTTTTGGTGTCTAATGCCCTGATGTCTACAATACTCATCAAATGATCCACAATATTCACCACCATTGTCAGTGCAAATGCATTTCAATTTTTTTTTTTTCTGTTTCTCTCTCAACAGAAGCCTGAAATTGCTTGAAGACACCAAATACTTGATCCTTTGACTTCAAGGCATAAACCCAAAGTTTCCTTGAACAATCATCAATAAAAGTCACAAAATAAAGTGACCCACCAAAAGTCTTTACCTTCATAGGACCACAGAGATCTGAATGCACCAACTCAAGCAACTCTGATTTTCTTGAAGGTGGATGGCTTTTGAAAGAGACTCTGTTTTGTTTCCCAGCCAAGCAGTGAACACATTTTCCTAATCTTGCATCTTTTAAACCTAAAAGGAAATTCTTCTTGGCTAAACAATTAAGTCCCTTCTCACTAATGTGGCTAAGCCTCTTGTGCCATAATGCTGAGGAGTTATCATTCTTAACTGCATTAACGGTATCAAAGAAAATTGAACCTTTAATCCAATACAAACCAATAACTTCTTACCACGTGCCACGACCAAAGAGCCCTTAGTAATTTTACATTGTCCATCACCGAAGGAGCTAACGTAACCATCATCATCAAGAACACTAGTAGAAATCAGATGCAAACGAATGTCAGGTGCATGTCTATCATTCTTTAAAAGTAGCTTTGCCCCATTACTAGTTTGCAATATAATAGTCCCGATGCCAATAACCTTTGACAGACCATCATTACCCATCTTCAATACACCATAATCACCTGGAGTATAAGATGTGAAGAAATCCTTCCTTGATGTCACATGAAAGCAGGCACCACAGTCAACAACCCAACTAGATTCATTAGAGACAACATTAATCAGGTCCTCATCATAAACAATCACAAGATCTTCTAAAGTAGTGGTGGCAACACGATCATCACTGTCACTGTCTTTATTGTCATGCTTGCCTTTATTCTTGTTCTCCCTTTTCAGCTTGTAACAAAACCTCTTGATGTGCCCTTTTTTCTTACAATAATGACACTCAAGATTTTTGTACTTGGACCTTGATTTGCTTCTACTGTTATTTCTGCCATGTTCTCTCTTATACCTCTCCTTGCTTCTCCCCCGGTTTTCGGCAACCAAGACCTTAGATTGTGAAGTTGATGCCTCTTGTGTTTTTTGTCTCATTTCTTCATTCAAGACGGCAGTTTTCACAAAATCCATAGACACAGTACCACTAGGAGCAGAACTTGTCAAAGACACTCGAAGATTTTCCCAAGAGTCAGGTAAAAAATTGAGTAATGCTATTTAATAAGAAAAAAATTTGTTACGTCAAATGTGGTTACTGAAAGATACAAAGGTAATAGGGACGAAACAAAAATTAGTTGTTTTGGTTAAAAAAATTAGGACATATATGCATCTAGCCCCTCTAAATTATGAACAACTTTCTGCTCAAGTTTCTGGTCTTCGATTTTTGAAGTGAAAGATTGGACTGAAAACTCGTGATCTGAACTGCATAACTGGTCCAATTTAATTTTTTCTTCCACTGTAACCATTCCTCTTAATTTCCATAAATTCTTGTTGTCTTATGATGGATATATAGTTCTTGGAAAACAAAGCAATTGGACCCAAGATCATGGTGGATAAGTAAAATTTCCTTTTGTTTTACATAATATGATAACCCATATTATAATTAAAGATGACAATACATAATATGCTTATTTATTTATACAAGAGTACATAACTTTAAACTTAAGATCTCAAACAAAATTTTTAAATCCCAATACATAAGATAACGCTGAAAATTAAACAAAGATTTGAAATTAACCAACCATATAACTTGAGCCTAGCTAGGTGGTGGCACTAAAATCTTCCCCTTTTGGCAATGCCGGTATTTTTCTGCAAAGTTGAGCTAAAATGCCACGAAAGAATATGTTGTGTTTCAAACTGTCCAGTAGCTCCAGAAAAGCCAACCCTAACCCATTCTGGAAGAACAGTTGACAAATCGATGGCATGTGCGAGAGCATAATGTGCACCATTAGGGTAAGTTAAAACAACACTTAAGATTTTGGAAAAGGGGTCATAACTTATGTGTGCAGTGGCTATTGACCCACTCAAAACATCATTGTCTTGCCATTTCACAGTTGCCTCTGATTGAATTCTATTAACATCAATTCCTATATGTCGATAAGGTGGATCATTTAAGTCATCATTGATCCAAGTGTCGAATTCAACAGCAACAACTTGATTTTTTGAGGGGTCAAGAGCAAGATCTCTATCAAAAAGTCCAAACACCCCTTGTCTACCTTTGATCTCAGAATCAAGTGGTACAATAAAGAAGGTAAGTCCATCAGCTGGATTATCAGCACTGACTTTCAATACAAAGGAAAACGTACTGTAAAAGCTGGCGAGGCGACCTGTGCTACGTTGCCAAAGGTGCACTGGTGCTTCATATAAAGCTCGCCCTACGCTAGGGTGCACTGGCTCACCATTTTCGTCTGTCTTGGTAAGTTGTAGAGTCCCAGCAGATAAACAGGCATCACCTTGGAAGGTTATAATGTCACTTACATCTGACCAGAAATCTGCGAAGGTAAACTGAACTGAATCTGATCTTGATGACGAGTTCATCTTGTTTTGCGCAGACATGTGCCTTTTTGTGTTTGAGAAAGCCATGGTGGTGAGGAAGAAAGTTATGAAGACGGCTAGAGAAACATACAAGTGCAGTTTTTGTTGGAGAGAGCCACGGCTTTGAATTGTGATTTAACACAGGATGAGGACATTATATATACATAGAGAGACAATTGAAAATAATAATAATTAATTATACAAAATGGAATATAAGAAGATATCAATTGGCCTCATTCAATCATATCTCTAACTAAAAAATTTAGCTCTATTTGTCTACGACAAAAAGAAAAGGCCAAATGAATGATCCAAAAAGCTCCTTTGGTTCATCCTTCAGCATTCTTTACTCACGATGAACGATGAAATTCAAGCCACAATGCCGGCCACAGTATCAGCTATTATTTTTCCATTGAAATGATATTCATAGATAAAAAGGACACGCTGGACAGGGACAAAAATACTTTGGCCGTGAAAATGAAATAATTATTAGGTTAGGATCAATTTTCATTTCTTAATTTCTTTTCAGACATCTTAATTCTATTCTTCTTCAGAATGCACTAATTTACGATTTTTAAAAAATGTTTATATATATATTTAAAAGACTAAATATGTGAATTTTAAATTCTTTTATATATTTCACCTTTTTAAAAAAAATACTACATTTAAATGTTTTAGTTTGTTTAAAGATTAAAGATAGTATTAAAAATACTTCATTTAAGTGATTAGCTTGCACTGTCAGCCAGGCCTTATATTGGATGCCTCACTCATATGACCAATGGAGGTAATCATAAGAAGTCTAACATCCCTCACCTTTGGTATAAGAATACCACTGGCCACAATAACCTACACCCCATTTATAATCATTTAACCACATTCATATTTCACACACATTATGGCCTTTCACAAAAATTGAAATTATATTTATTTCTTTGTAACTCCACTATTAAGTGAATGGAAGTAAATTATTTTAATTNATTTGTTAATTTCTTTTCAGACATCTTAGTTCTATTCTTCTTCAGAATGCACTAATTTACGATTTTTAAAAAATGTTTTTATATATATATATATATATATATATGTTTAAAAGACTAAATATGTGAATTTTAAATTATTTTATATGTTTCATCTTTTTAAAAAAATACTACATTTAAATGTTTTAGTTTGTTTAAAGATTAAAGATAGTATTAAAAATACTTCATTTAAGTGATTAGCTTGCACTGTCAGCCAGGCATTATATTGGATGCCTCACTCATCTGACCAATGGAGGTAATCATAAGAAGTCTAAGATCCCTCACCTTTGGTGTAAGAATACCACTGGCCACAATAACCTACACCCCATTCATATTTCACACACATTATGGCCTTTCACAAAAATTGGAATTATATTTATATCCTTGTAACTCCACTATTAAGTGAATGGAAGTAAATTATTTTAATTCTATGAAACTGTGTTGCAAGAGTTAGGGTGAGGTTAGTGACCTGCAAAAAGAGAGAGGAATAGTTTGTGGGAGGCTGGAGCCAGAGCTCTGACACTACCTCCGACGCTCAAGTTAACTAGTCGAGGGAGAGAGAGAGAGTGCGAGGTCAGAGTGTGTGTGAAAATGAGAGAGGGATAATATATATCCTATGGAATGACATTTTGGTCTTTTTCAATGAAGCAATGGGAAATGAGTTTACTAAGTATTATAAAAAACCATAACAATTTTTCTTAAAATCAAATTAGAGGATTTTATTATTTGAAACCCATTAAAATTCTAAGAAAGTTCACATGCATTCAATTGTTAAAGGTACTGGCATAATTGTTGTTTTGTGGTTTTGTTGCCAAAGGACCCAAGGTCAAATCCCCTTTGCACACACATTTTTCTTTCCTTTGTGTGATTTTTCTCCACTCTACAGCGTCCTCCATAATGAAACACAATATGCTGAACTGATTTTGTAGCTTACCTTAAGTATGGTTTGAGAGGGCCATGGATTCACTGTGATGTGGGGGAGTTTGTATCGTATGCAATGTTCATTGGTCTCCATAATAGTAATTGGCTAAATAGCCACTTTTAATTAGTTCTTTCGTTTCCATATATAATCCAAATTGCTCTTTCGAGAATAATCTATATATCAACAATGATCCAAGTCAAATACTAAACATAACTTTCATGCCCAACACTTTGGATTCTTGTACATATCAATATACCAAATTGCAGTTTCTTTTTAGTAAGTAATTTATAAGTATAATTGTAAGTTCTCTTAAGACATGTGACATATTTTAACCTTGAAATAGGATAATCTTCTCTCACTCTAAACTTTTTGTTAAAAAAAAAAAGAGTATTTATTAATATTATAAAGTCTAGTTTTCACTTGTATGCTACAATCAAAATAGAGAGACGAACAAACATTTAACAGCTATTGAACTTTGATTTACAACAAGGTAATAAGGAGACACAGGTTTTGGTTATATGGAGCAAAAAGGCTACTCCTATTAGTCAATTCTATGATTATGGTGTAAAGGAAAAACCATTTAGCAGCTATTGAACTTTGATAAAGGAAATATGCTTTGGCTGGAATCACGAACTTTTGTTAGTGGAAATTTCCCTTTCTTTATACCATGAAATGCGCCATAGTGCATGAAAGCCATTGCATTACTTCACTTCTCTATGTGCTTAAAGTGCAATCTTATGACCAACAAGATGTTGACTTAGTAGAAGTAGGCTAAGTTTTAAGACGTTCTAGGCCAAATATTTTGAGTTCGAATCCTTAAAATCGCATTTATTGAGAAGAATTTATTGATTATTATTACCGTTCTGAACAATAATTAGTCCCATATTCAAAAAGTATAAGAATNAAAAAAAAAAAAAAAAAAAAAAAAAAAAAAAAAAAAAAAAAAGTGCAATCTTATGAATTCTAACATTTCCAATATCTCGCTATCACACCACTAAGTTAATTTTTCTTTCACTCATCTTGTTAGGACCTAAATGAATGACATATGCCTTTGACAAAAAGAGAGAAAAATACAGAAAGAGAAAAGGATGCAATCGTTAAGAGTTCTGATTCTTTGGATAAAAAAATTATTTGGTTCATTTATATAAAAAATAATTAAAATATTCATCTAACGATATGATTAATATATTTTTATATGATATATTACATTTATAATAAATTTATTTTAATAATTTTATAGAATAAACAAAACAAAACAAAAAAAAATGATTTTCTCTTTTATGCTTCCATACATATAATTCATTTTTCCAAAAAAAAAAAAAACCTTGCAATCTTTTTGCGTAACCCAAACATGGATAAGCACAACCAAGGGTGAATGAAACGAATCGTTCCTTGCAGCAGACGTGGCTCATCTAGTTTTGTGCCATGTGTGCTGAAGAAAAAGAAAACACACCCAGTTGATGATGCAACGATCTGGAGCCAAACGGAGCCTTAATTGGCGTTGTTACATTTAATTTTCTGTTGAGAAGTTCCGTTTATCCCTGAGCTGAAAAAAACTTGATCTCCCAGTTCCTTCGTTACTCTGCGTAGCCACAGAGAGAGAGAGACAGAGAAAGAGGGAGGGAGAAAGACAAGAACGAGAACAATAAGAGGGAATAATCAGAGGAAGAAGAAAATGGCGACGAGAGAGAGGGAGAGAGATCTAGAGCTTCTCATTCCTGTCTCAGGAATCTCTGAAAAAGATAGCTCTAAATCATCGTCTCCTTCTTCTTCTCCTGTCGTTAACTCCACTCATCATCACTCGGGACAAGAGGTTCGCTTTCTTCCTTTCTAGCGTTTTGATCAACCCACACAAGGAATTGTGACAAACCCATCTGCGTTATTATCTTTTTTTAGAGAAATTAAATTTCTTTGTCAATTTTTTAGGCGTTTTCCAAAGTAATTCGCAGCTGGGCCTCAAAGAAGTTTATGTCAGGATGGTAAGTTCTGTGTATAATTTCATTGATCACGTACTCTCCTTTGCTGATTGATTTCTAAGACATTGTTTGTTAATGAATTCACCTGCAAATTTGATAGCTAAGTTTATCCAAATTCCATGCCTGTAATTCTGTGTGGATGGTGACTGCATTCTTTTTTATTGGCTTTTGATTGAAAGAAAATTTTAGCCCCTTTGCATGATTCTGCTTCTAGACCTTAAATGGAGGTTTTGGATGATGAATGGCAACTAGCAATTATGCAGTCTTAGACTCTTAGTACATAAACAACGCCATTATTAAGCACCAGCAATTTAACATTTAAAATGCTTCTGAGTTCTCATTTTTTGTTGTTCTGAATTTTGATCTTTTTAGTCATCCTCTTTTGGGAAAAAATATTAACCTCTTAGCTACCTAGAGTAATATAGCCATAGACACAGACCCACATGTGTGTTTCACCAGAAGGGCCAAAATTCTTGCGTCTAGTGGGTATTTTACTCTCAGAGTAGCTAAGAATTTCTTCTTTTGTGGAACATTAATTTTAACACTCTTGTCTGACATGTGATGTCTTTGCACTTTTGCAGTGTTATCCTTCTTCCTTTGGCTATAACATTCTATGTCACCTGGGGATTTATTCGCTTTGTGGATGGTTTCTTCTCCCCTATATATAATCATCTAGGGATTAATATCTTTGGTAAGTGATAACCATCTTCTGCACTAGTTTTATTGTTTAGTTCTTTGCCATGTGACTAGTTTTAGCTTTGAGTGGGTATGATAGGATTCTGATGTTTGAAGTTCAATTGCATTCTCACTGAGCAGCAGTGGGATGAAAGATTGTTACCTTGTCCTTCAGAATTTTAATAGATGTATGAATTTTAGGGGCAGTGACAATGCAGTTGTCCAATATGATATAATCTGTTAGGGACTTCAATTTTCAAGCTATTGAGATCAAATTTCACCGTGCTGGGGTACCTGATGTGTTTTAGCAATTTAAATGCTGGTTTCACTACATGTGCCTTGTCTTTTAATTGGAAGCAAGGGGAAATACTGCATTTCTGTGGTAAACAGCAACCCATGTATCCCTTGCAAGTTAACATCTTGAAATATCTGACCCTAAACACATGTGATTCAGTTTTGGCATCTTGAGGAGCTGGGTTTGAAATCAAGTTCAATTCATGTTATCAAGTCTTAGCTACAAATTGTACTCACTTTTTTATTTGATTAATTTGGACAACTGGCAGGTCTCGGATTTGTCACCTCCATCACCTTCATCTTCTTAGTTGGTATTTTCATGTCATCATGGTTGGGGGCTTCTGTTCTCACCCTTGGAGAATGGTTCATCAAGAAAATGCCTCTTGTAAGCTATATCTATGCTGCCTCAAAGCAAATAAGCGCGGCAATATCACCAGGTATATCTCTCAACAAATTTCCTTATTGCTGCATCCATATATTGAAACTCAATGCCTTGTCAGCTTGTTTAGGATGAGAAGAAGGAAAAGAAACTCAATGATTTTGGCATACTTTACAGATCAAAACTCTAATGCTTTCAAGGAAGTTGCCATCATAAGGCATCCGCGCGTTGGTGAATATGCAATTGGATTTATCACTAGTTCAGTCATACTGCAGAGGAGAACAGATGAAGAAGAGCTTTGTTGTGTTTATGTTCCCACCAATCACTTGTATCTTGGAGATATTTTTCTCATCAGTGCAAATGATATTCTGAGGCCTAATCTGTCTGTCCGAGAAGGGATTGGTATGTTTTTGGCCAAAAAACTACAGGCTTCCACATTTCTTTAACCATGATCTCATGGTTAAGACCAATTTGAATATCTTTGTTTCCATGTGCTACAGAAATTGTTATATCTGGTGGTATGTCAGTACCTCAAATATTGACTACAGTGGATGCTCGAGCCAACATGACTGGAAGAATTGGACCCTTTTCAACATTAAAAGTATAATGGTATGGTTTTCATAGAAAGTATATACTCATTTTAATGGTATGGTTTTCATAGAAAGTATATACTCATTTTAGTTTCTTTCACTTGAGTAATTAGGATTTTCTGTTTGTCTTCCAGGATGACCGTATTGCTACTGAACTACTCAACCATATAATGCAGTGGTTAACAACCTTGGACAAAGCGCAGAAGCTTCAGCTACGAGTACTCAATCGTAAGAGTTAGCAGCAGACTGTGCCGATGTAGTTATTAGAAAAGAATGAAAAACGGATCCATCCCCTCATTCTTTTGTCCCCTAACCCAGAAAATAAAATGGTCTCGGAAAGAAAAAAAGGATGTATACATAAATACAAAGGCATTGCTGTAGTTGGTTTTTCTTATTGCTTTGGCATTTGCTACCACTTTTTTCCAATAGAAGGAAAGTTTTTTCTTTTATTAGCTACATGAATCTCTATTACAAATTAAAGGTAACATTGGCATGAATTCAAGTCTATCTAATTGATGGCATAACAGAAGTCTCAGGAGAAACTGACTTCTTGTCCCACTACCTCTTTTACCACAAATATAACTTCCTTTTTGCTGAAAGTTGTATTCATGGTGAAATCAGAACAAATTCATGTCGATCCCTCATATAAGCTATCATTCACATAGCATGCTTCCCCACTTTTTGTGGGTCAATTTTTGATTGTTTTGCGATATGTTACTGGTCATCCTGTTTCTTGGTGGTAAAGTTATTTCCTGCTGAAAACCATTTTGTACTTGGAGTTATGATATCTTGTCAAAAGTTTGAATCTTTCCCCTCCTATGTTCAGGGAATTAAAATGTATTATGATCACTTTATCATGAAACTGCTGCTGTCGGTAAATGATTATGATTGAGCTCATGTATTGGAGCAGCTAATGCATGAATGCTTCTGTCCCATATACATTGTTTGGAACTTCAGAATAAATTGATTTTCTTTTTTAATTCACTGCTATGTTTTACAAGCACATGTGTTGATTTGTGGAATAAATGTTTCCAAACTCAATTTCAAGTGGGACAAGCTACTAAGTGTAGTCTAACAGTGTCTGGTAAAGAGTTTGAGTAGCTTACAAAAAATTATGAGTTTAACCTTCATGTTGTCACGTAACCAACAAAAAAAATTCTAATTTACACTAGCCTTGAAATTATGGTGGTTGAAATAATGGGAGAAAAAAAAAATCACTTAGACAAGCTTTGAAAGTAAGTCCTTTTGAAAACAAAAGGAAAAAAGAAAAAAGTAATAGACGCATGAGACTTGAGAGGTAGTTGAACTATTACTAATTTTACAAAATTGCTTTGGTTATATTATATCTAATCTAAAGTAACAAATAAATCAGGTCTCCTTTTCTTAAATTTTCTTCCCATTTTCCAATCTCCTTTACATTAAAAAAATCAGAATTAAATAATAAAAACAAAGAGAACCGAAGGTGGGAAAGAAAGAGAACGACACAGAGAAAGTAGAGCAGAGAGGGTGGAGTGAAGGGTATGAAATAAAGATGGAGACGGAGCTCGAGAAAGAGGAAAAGAAACAGAGACAGAGACCTAAGCAGGGAGAAAGGGAGCAGATCGAGAATCAGGAAATCAAATTTCAGATTTTCTGTGTGGGTAAATCCTTTGTCTCCTTACTTCTGGCTAATCCTCTCTCTCCTTTCTCAACTTAGTGGAAGGAGAGTGTCAATAGAAGGAAGTGCGCAGGTGTTTTCGTGTCTTAGACTTTCTCAACTGACCCAGCCGCACCCACTGGTTTCCCTATATGTTGACAAGTTGTAATAAATAAAATTACGATTTTGCCGTGTCCTTTGGCACGCTATAAATCAAAGGGTGAAATCTTTTTTAATCTTGAAAAATTCAACGATTGACAAGTTAATTTCCTAAAAATGTTAGCTGACAATTTTGTCTTCGAATTATGATTTCATACGACAAATTAGTCATCAAATTATGTTCGTTGACAATTTCGTCATCAAATTATGGTTTCATACGACAAATTAGTCCTCAACTTTACCAGTCATCTTTACGAGGGATTGTGCAGGAAAAAGATTGAAACTTACATAAATGATAGACTCAACAGAGGAGATGATATCTCAAATTCTCTCCTAAAAACAATAGAAGAGTCAATGATATATGTGATTGTTTTTTCAAAAAACTATGCATCTTAGACTTCTTCAGCATTGTATTATGTTTGTGTGTATTTATGTTTATTGTAAAATAATTAATTAATATAAATTTGAGTGAGAGTATTAAAATGATAATTTTTATTCTTCTTCTATAGTATTTGTAAACTTGAAATTCCATATTTTATAAAAACATACAAACAAACCAAAAAAAAAACCTTTCATCAAATTATAAATAACTTAATTTGTCATTAGAGAAAAGAAGTTTTATTCGCTTCTTAAATCATAAAGTCCTCTTTTTTATTTATTTATTTTCTTAGTCAAATCCAATTTTCCACTAATGCTCCACGTAGCTATCTGAGCTCAACCTTTTCATCCCTATTCCTCTTAAATCTTAATCCATTCAATTTCAATTAGCCATAATGGTCGCGTTGACTGAGTAGCCACTGTTGGGTACAGTAAATCCAATTCTACAAGCATTATGCTACACCTGTTTCTAAGATAGGGTAATGCTACTCTCTCGTCAATTACGTGAACCTAATGAGACTTATATATTGTAATTTTAGTATCATTACGAAAATAGCGGGATCCATATGTTAACAGAACATTTTTAGACTTTTTTAAGAAACTTTATCCCTCCAATTTTCATCTAGCACCACCTCATTGCCATATGGGAGGATCCTTTTTATCTGTTTTCTATATCATTTTTTATTCAAAATAGCTCTATTTCAATAAATACTTTTAAAAACAACTCTATTTAGATATTTATTTTATATTATTTTGATCAATTAACTGAGAATGTCAAAGGTAACATCATAAGAAATCAAATCAATCACCTACTCTTTTATTTAATTGGAAAAATAAATTCCTATGAAATTTACAAGATAACAAGGTTTAAATTACTATAACTACTTCGCATAAAAAAAAAAAAAAATACTATAACTACTAAATGACTTAAAGAAGAATAAAACTCAATGAAGAAGATCAGATTTGTTGTCACTAGTGTATGCTCTTACTCTTGCTTGTCTTCAAAAAGTCTAGAGAGAGAAGAGAGAAGAAGAAAAACCTAAAAACTAAAGGTCTATTTATATTAATCAATAAATCCTAATTGAATTAGGTGAAAAATTTGTTGCCGCCTTAAAGTGGGACTTCGGGCGCTGTGACGCTTTGTCTCTGTAAGATGGAGGCTTGCGGGAGCTGGGGCGCCTAGAACTTGGAAAAAAGGCATGGTGCCCGAGAACAAGGGTTGAGGAGCTAATTTGAAGGAGCAGGGGCGCTTATCTTCTATCCTAGAGCGTTGGGGCTCTCTCCGACAAGCGCAGGGGCGCTGACTCTCTGTATGCGAGCTCCAATTGTTTGCTTCAGCACTGGGGCTCTTGAAGAAGGGCACTGGGGGCCTTGTTTTCTACCTCAATTCATCCAAATTTCATCAAAATTGTACCTTCAGGCATAGAATCTTCACACTATTAGTAGACCTACAAAAATGAAAAATTTACCTTATTTAAAACTTAAAATCCTCAAAAAATAAACACAATATTAAGCTAAGAACATCTATAAAGTGAATATAAATTTTAGTTAACAACTAATAAAATTATAACTGAGAGTAATAGTAGAGACCCAATTAAAACAAATTTAAATTATAAGGATCTTAAAAATAGAAAAAAGAAAAATTATAAGAATTTGATTTAAAATTCATCTAAATTATAAAAACTTTTGTGGGATTATGAAGCCTTAGATAGAGCATCAGTGCTCAAAATCTCAACCAATCCTATTCGAATGAAATTTAAACTCAAGACCTATATAAAGAAATACCCAGTGCTTATTAACTATTAAAAAACAAGCAAATTCCCATAGAAATTCTAGATATATCACTATTTTTAATGAGTGGATGTACCCTGATTTTTATCTCCTATTACTACTTTTTGTCTTGTTTGTATATATTTTTTAAGCTTATATACTCAACAGATTTTTTTAGAATAACTTTTAACAATTGTAAGCATCAAATTGGGATGCTTCAGCTTGAAATTGCTCAATAGAAGGTTACAATAGTGCTGATTAAAATAATCGAATTTGGCTGCGGAAAAAATATTTGAAGTACCGTCAGTGGTGGTCAGATCGTGTCGGTTTGTTTTTGCTAAGTTTCCCCCTTCTACAAGGAGTTTGACATGAAATAGAATGTCTCAACCAATTAAGT
The DNA here is from genome assembly GCA_003255065.1 of Cercis canadensis. NCBI lineage: Eukaryota > Viridiplantae > Streptophyta > Magnoliopsida > Fabales > Fabaceae > Cercis > Cercis canadensis. The sequence continues at coordinate 192,206 of QAOA01000656.1, read as the reverse complement.
GATATTAAAGTTATTCTTAGAATTTGTAAATCTCGTATTTAAATTAAAGTTGCAGGCAAAATACCCAAAGAGAAGAGTCGGAGAATGTTGGGCTAGATGGATGTTGGGAGTAAGGGTGGGGGATGCAATTTCTGAAATGAAGGGGTGATGTGCATCAGATGGGCAAACTCGGAGATGTTAGTATAGTTTTCTTAAAGAAACGGTAGTAGTCTATTATCAATGTTTGTTTGGAGTAAATTACAAAATTTTCTCTTCAGCCTTGACCCTTGTTGCTGATGCACTTGTCCAGTTTGAATCATTCAACCACTGGTTTCCGTGTATGACAAGTAGTAATATTTTAAATCCAAATTGCATTATTTAGGGTTTATCATTAAGGTCTTTGATCTAATCATTCAATAGAATAAACCATATCAATAATGCAATTTAAATAAAATTATAACTTTGTCATGGTCCTTGGCACGCTATAAATCAAAACATGAAAGATCAGTTTTAGATAGAAAATCTGCAAACTGTTCTTTTATATATGATAGCTTGCTCCTAAAACAGATCATCAAATTTTCGTGTATTAGATTGGTGAGGCAGATCCAATGTCAAAGGCTTCTTCTTCTTCTTCTCCTGGTCCTATTACGGCTCTTTCTTCTCCTACCAAGTATGATGTGTTCCTTAGCTTCAGAGGAGAAGACACCCGCGACAACTTTACCAGCCATCTTTATGAGGCATTGTGCAGGAAAAAGATTGAAACTTACATAGATGATAGGCTCAACAGAGGAGATGATATCTCACATTCTCTCATGGAAACAATAGAAGAGTCGATGATATATGTGATCATTTTTTCGAAAGACTATGCTTCATCAACTTGGTGCCTCAATGAACTCATCAAAATACTTGAATGTAAGGAGAGATATGGAAGAATTGTGATGCCAGTTTTCTGTTATGTAGATCCATCTGTTGTTCGGCACCAACGCGGGAGTTATGCAGATGCATTTGTCAAACATGAGAATCGATTGAACAACAACATGGACAAAGTGATGAGGTGGAAAGATGCTCTTACTGAAGCAGCTAATCTTTCTGGCTGGGATTCATTGAAAATTAGGTAACTTACTTATTCTTTCAATACATAATATCCTATGCAATTGAATATATATCTCGATCGGTTAGAATTTGTTGACAGTTTGACACTAACGTTATACGCATGTGAATATATATCATATAAACACAAGATGTTTATTTTATTATTTTATATTAAATTTACATGCAAAAAATTTATCTTGGATATCGAAAGCATGTTGTGTTACAATAAATTATAGTATGGTGCCACAATAATTAGAATGCATGGATTTTCAATTTAAGCATCAATCAACCCAAAAATAGCGTTACCAAATTTTCTTGTCTAGTTTTAAGGCCTAATGGCTATTTAATTGGACCTGAAAAGTAAATCAAGATTGAGTAATTCATCTTTCATCTTTCAATAGATCTATTTCTCCATTAAAGTTTTAGTTTCTTTTTTTTTTAATTTAATGATAATTAATTTATTTTCTTCTTATTTACTTTTAACGTAAAGCAAGTCAGAATCTACACATATTAAGAAAATTGTTGATGACATATCTAAAACATTGAACAATATGTCCTTGTGCTCAAGTGAGTTAAAAGGATTGGTTGAAATTTATAGGCGTATTTCGCTAATTGAATCTCTATTAGATATTCATGCTGAATTTCTAAATGGTGTTCGGATGGTGGGAATTTGGGGATGGTGGTATAAGTAAGACAACAATAGTTTATGGCACTTTTTGATTGGTTGTGCCTAAATTTGATTACATCTGTGCCTACCCAAGAATATCACTTCTACCAAACAAGATATATGTTACACTTCTTTTTCCTTTAAACCTAAAATTCAAACTATAGCAAAAACCATGCATAGCACGGGCACCCACTACTCAAAAAAAGAAGCCTTTGTTACCCTGTCAATAAAACTCTGCTTGCCCTTCAATTTTTTCATTTTTTTCACTTTTAATATCTTCTTCTAATTTTCATTTTCCATGTGGCAGGCCAGAATCTGCACTTATAAAGAAAATTGTTGAACACATTTCTAAAACATTGAACCGTATGTCCTTGTCCGTAAGTGAGTTAAATGGATTGGTTGGCGTTGAAAAGCATATTGCGGTAATCGAATCTTTGCTAGATATTTACCCTGAATTTCTTCACTGTGAAGCTCTAAACGGTGTTCGTATCATTGGAATTTGGGACATTGGTGGTATAGGTAAGACAACAATAGCTGATGCTCTATTTCATAAGCATGCAAATAAATTCAGTTTTAGCGTCTTTATTCCAAATGTTCAAGAAGAAATAGAAAGGCATGGAGTAAACCATATACAGAGCAAATATATTTCAATGATCCTAGAGGAAGAAGATTTACAGAGTGGCTTCAGCAATATAAGGTCTAGTTATATGAAGGACAGGCTTAGACGGGCAAGAGTTCTTCTTATTCTTGACAATGTGAGCAATCCATGGCAAATAAAAGATCTAGTTGGCGGGCATGATTGGTTTGGTTCAGGAAGCAGAATCATTTTGACAACACGAGACAAGCAAGTGCTTAAGAATGCTGAGGTTGATGAAATATATGAGGTCAAGGAAATGAATTTCCTAGATGCTTTTCAACTATTCTGTATGAATGCCTTCAAACAAAACCATCCGAAAGATTTATAAGGAGTTGTCAGAAACGATGGTCCATTATTCTAGATAGGGGTGTAATCGGTCCGGTTCGGTCCGGTTTTCACCTCAAACTGGCCAAAACCGAGTCAAGCAAATTCTGTTTGGTTTTTTTGAATTTTTTCAGCTAAACCGAGTCAAACTGAACAGGCTTGGTTCGGTTCAGTTCGGTTTGGTCAGTTTTCTCGGTTTTCCTGCTAAGATTTCATTTCATCCACCAGATCAACGCTCATGCGTCTTACGACTTCGAATTGGGGTCTCGTTCTTCGTCTTTGTCGTCTTCCACTACGGCATCAACGTCTCAGAAGCTAGTAATGGGTGGCCTCTCGTGCCTGTTCTCTTCGCCGGCGGTGAAGCACGCTCCGTTGTCGAGCTTCTCCGGTGCTGGAGAGGAATTGGGTTCTCTGTGGCATGATAGAGGGGAAGAATTGAAGGAACTGAGTTGCTCCTTTTCCTATTCACCAAGTAAATTTGGCGGCTCGTCTTGGAAAAGGGATTAGAGCCAAATATCAGTTTTCCAAGCTCCCGTTTCGTGTAGCAATAGCGTTGTTGGTTCTTCAAGGAGTCAACCAGTGAGGATCGGATGCGAAAAGGGTGGGGATGTGAATTATCAGAGTTCAATTCGGGGTGGGACTAGTGGGTTGTTTGATGGGTTTCTAAGGAATGCATTAGGGTCCTACTTAGATTATGATTCCCCAAGTTTTGAGGTGCGTGATGGTGATTTAGACGTGGGTTCTTCATCTGCCTTGGTGGATGAATTGACCTTCAATTTGGAGGATGCTTTTGTGGAAGGTAGTTTTGAGCCTTACGCTAGAGAATTGCTGCTAAGAATCGCGCACCTGAGAGCTGAAGTTGGGGAATTTGAGAAATTTGAAGAGGAATGAATGAGGAGTCGAAGAGTTAGGCAAGGGAATTCAGAAGGCTTATATTCCAAAACGACGTAGTTTCTTGTTACTCGGTTCGGTTCGATTTTTTTTTTCGGTTTTCATTCAGGTAAACCGAAAACTGAACCGGGGTACTCGGTTTTTCAAAAATACAAACCGAAAACCGGACCGTTTCTCTCGGTTTCGGTTTGGTCGGTTTGGCCAGTTTTTCGGTTTTGGCTTCCACCCCTAATTCTAGAAGAGTTCCATTAGCTCTTAAAGTTCTTGGTTCATCTCTTTGTCAGAAAAGCAAGCAAGAATGGGAAAGTGCTGTCAGAAAACTTCAAAAAGCACCAAACATGGAAATTTTTAATGTGCTGAAATTGAGTTATGATGGTCTTGATGAAGAACAGAAGGATATATTTCTTGACATTGCGTGCTTGTATAGAGGACAGGATATGAATTCTGTAAAACAAACACTTGATGGCTGCGGATTCTCTGCAGATATTGGAATGAGTATTTTGATTGATAGTGGGCTCATATATATTCTGGAAGATAAAATTGTGATGCACGATCTAATAGAGGAAATGGGTCAAGAAATTGTCCGTCAAATATCACTAAGGGAACCTGGAAAGCGCAGTCGATTGTGGAAGCATGAAGATATATATCTTCTTCTAAGGAGGAACACGGTACGATTTGATTTGACTTCCATTTTGTTTAATGTATTTCCTCATATTGTGAGTTATGTGCAATGTTCACTTTCTTAAAAAAGCCGTTATATTCAAGACTAAGGAAAAAAAATGCATATTTATTTGTATCTCATTTCTTTTTTCTGATTGTATTTTATATGTATCTATAAATTAATTGTCATTATTTATGTACTATTTTCTTTCTTTAAGGGTACTGAAGCAGTCTAATGTATGTTCCTCAACTTATGCAGAATTAAAAAGATTGATTTGGAACCCGCTACATTTAAAATGATGAATAATCTAAGAATGCTCCAATTTTATAAGTCCAACCCCAATGAGCATTCAAAAGTATACATCTCTGGAGGTATTGATTATCTTCTTGATGAATTGAGGTTTCTTTGTTGGGATGAATACCCTCTAAAAGAATTTCCATTGAGGTTTTGTCCAGAAAACCTTGTTAGTCTGGATATGCGTAAAAGTCATCTTGAAAAACTTTGGGATAAAAATAAGGTAATCCAAGTTTATTCAGTTTTTTGCTTTGATTTTTTGTTTTGTTTTAATCATGTACAAATTTGAGGAGTTCACAAAATTTTGTTTCCCTAGTTGTTCAGCAAATTAATTCTTTTTTTTGTTTTTTGTGACAGCATCTACCAAATTTAAGAAGCATTAACCTAAGTGGCTCAAAGCAATTGACTAGAATCACAGATCTGTCTCAAGCACCAAATATTGAAGAAGTGATTCTTAGCTATTGTATAAGTTTGGTTGAAGTTTCATCTTCAAATCTCCTCAACAAGCTCAACAGATTGTGGCTAGATGGTTGCATTGAGCTTAAGAGAGTTGCTGTTCTGAGCAATATTCTTTCCACATCTTAAGGATTAGTAATCCTCTACAATTGTAAAAATCTTGAGCAGGTAGTCATCAGTAATACATCTACTTTTACTCGTACTCGTCACAATGGTGGTACTTGTACTCGTATGCGTCTCAATGGTGGTACTCTTACTGATACTCTTCACCTTGGTGGAATGAGGGTGCCAACAATAAAGTATTTTTTAGATCCCTCTGAACCCATGGATATTGAAGAGGATGATGAACCCAAGGATAATGTACATTTAATCAAGCTAAAATTGTTGAGAGAAGGTTGTTTACCCCAATCAGCAAGTTGCTTTGACCTTTCTCACTGTAAGTCCCTAACACACCTTCCTAGAAGTTTGTTTCAGTTGGGAGGTCTAACAAAACTTTACCTAGCTGGTTGTTCAATGTTGGTGGGTTTGCCTCCGATCACCAAGCCTATGGAAAATTTAAAGGTTCTTATTTTAGACGAAACACCGATTCGTCAACTGTCTCACTTCTTGGAGAATTTGATTGAGCTTGAAGAGTTAAGCATGTGCAGGTGCAAAAACCTTACGTCTATTCCAGAAACAATTGGGAGTCTCAGCAAACTAACCAAGTTAGATCTGAGCTACTGTGAATCACTTATGACACTTCCCAGCAGCATTTTTAAGTTGAAACTCGCCAGACTTGACTTGCGTCATTGCTCAATGCTGGAGAAATTCCCTGAAATCTTGGAGACTAATGAAAGTTTGATGCACCTTTGCTTGCTAGAAACAGCAATTAAAGAAATACCCTCTTCACTGGAGAATTTGATTGGGCTTCAAAGCTTGCGTTTGGATAAGTGCAGAGACCTTCAGTTTGTTCCAGACAGCATCTCTAATATGAGCCATCTTAAAGAACTTGGTTTTTCTTGCTGTAGCAGCTTACCTGAAATCCCCAACAACATTGGCTGCTTGTCACTAATAAGAGAACTGTCACTGCGTGGATGTAAAAGTATTGTGAGCCTACCTTTAAGCATTGCTCATCTTTTGAGCTTGAAAATGCTGGAGTTAAGCGACTGCAGGAGGCTTCAAACTCTTCCAGAGCTCCCACCTTTTCTACAGCAGTTGTTGGCATATGACTGCCCATCCATTAAGAGAGTGTCAAGTGCAGGGTTTAAACTCTCACAAGATTTGGAGAAAAATAAGTTTGAGTTCAACTCACTAACTGCCTCGAGCTAGAGCCAAGTGTTATTAGCAGTATTGCAGCTTATGTACAGCATAAGTTTCAGAAGGACCTAGATGCCTCAGCATTTTTCTGTTTTCCTGGGAATGAGATTCCAAACTGGTTCCCTTATCGAAACAAGGGAAATTGGGTATCAACTGAATTGTCTTCGGATTGGTGCAATAATAATTTCTTTGGTTTTGCTGTATGTGCTGTTGTTGCTAGTAAGAGTCTGACTCTAGATAAATGCAGCATTTCCTATGGATTCTCATTCTGGACGGATGATATGTATGAACACAAGTTTCCTGTTGAGCAGATGACATATTATCGTAATTGGAAGGGTAAAGGAAGATATCTCTTACGAGATCACTTGTTCTTGTGGAATTATAACATAAGAAAGTTTGGAAGGTGCAACAGTTCTGGTTTATTCGTGTTTTCAATATGGAACGGTGTTGATATCATAGAATTGAAAGAGTGTGGACTCTGTCCAATCTAAACAAATGAAGGTAATCGAGAAGATGATAACAATGCGGCTGAATATCCACTTCCACCTGGAATGAAAAGACTTGAGATGACGATTTGGCATGAACTCTTGGTGGCAAAGACACAAAGAAAGTAGAACCATTTTTAATGCTTGGTATGTCATCCTCCCTCTCTATTTTGCGATTCTTTGTGGTGTACTTTCTCGCTCTTCATGTCTGTATAAGTGTTTTTTCAATTAGTAAGATGATTTCTCGCTCTTCATGTATGTGTAAGTGCTTTTTCAGTTAGTAAGATGATTTTTCTCACAAATACTTACATATCTGTTTTCCTGTTTTGTTCTCATTATGCAGTTGACACTCTTCAACTCCTTGGTATCTCACTCTCCCTTCTTAAAGGTTACAGTTTCTGCTGCAATAATGCTCAGCTAAGATATTCAGCTGCCGCTGATACCTCAGGTCTGCTCTTTACCTATTTCTGCTTTATTAATCTCCTGTTCTCTTTTGAATATCTGTAAATGAACAGGCTACCTCTTCTCATGCCAAAAGGAAAAGAAAATGCAGCATCTCTGGTGAAAGCATGCACAAAAAATGATAACCATGATGGTGCAGAATTTACACCTGAGATAACTGACGGGGAGGGTGCTGATATAATAAACTGCCATGACAGAACTCAATGGAAGCGACATTGGATGAAATCTCGGTAGCAAGGGAACAAAACATGCAGAAGAGGAGGAAATACCATTTCATAACCCCCTGGTACCTCATCCTTTCCTCACTTTGCTATTCCATGGATTGTATTTGTTTTCTTCTGAGAACTACTTCCTATGTGTTCATTTAGTAATTTTGTTTGTCCCATATATGCAGTTGAAAATATCAACTCTGAGATAACTTCAGCTTCTTCAGCATTGTCTGGTCCCCTCTGAGAATTGCAAGCAATGTTCAGGGCTTTTGCAACAATTGCAAATGGCAACAGTTAATACAAGGGACAGCTTTTCTTTTGAATAGATTTATCATGAACCAAATCTACTGGCTAGCTGAAGAGGTCCATATAGGGTGGTATCAAGTAATTTCCTTTCAAAGAACAAGTTTGAGTTAGAGCATTTGGGAGTTCTAGGTTTTTCCGCTTGGACCTCCCCATTGCAATAAGACCTTGAATTTCTTAGGAATTCCAAGTGGATCAGAAACATCAGTTTCTTGCTGTCACTGATATCTCGTGCGCATTGTGTCTCCTTGTTCAAACATCATCTTTTTACTGCTCCACTTCCTACATTTGTTCAATTTTTAAGGGGTAGAGAGTCAAAAGATATATATGGATCTACTCATTTTTGCTGTGAAGATATTTTGGAAATGATTTTTCTCCACGAAATGAACTTTCTTTCCATCCTCTCACGATGTTGGCTATTTCTATCACTTGCCTTGTAAAATGCTCAATTAAGTTGAATTAGTGCAAAAAAATTGAATACATTAGGGTGCTTGTGGAATGGGTTGGAAATTTGGCATAGCAAGTGGACTAGTAGAGTGGGTTAGCCAGAAAATCAATAAAGTTTACATAAAACAAATATAGAAAAAGAAAAGAAAGGGATTGAATTGAAAAGACATACATATTAAATGACCGAGTATGAATAAAACAAAAATAAAAGGATTGAATTGAAAGGACATACATATTAATTGAATTGAAAGGACATACATATTAAATGACCGAGTACGAATAAAACAAAAATAAAAGGATTGAATTGAAAGGACATACATATTAAATGACCGAGTATAAATAAAACAAAAATAAAAGGATTGAATTGAAAGGACATACATATTAATTGAATTGAAAGGACATACATATTAAATTACCGAGTATGAATAAAACAAAAATAAAAGGATTGAATTGAAAGGACATACATATTAATTGAATTGAAAGGACATACATATTAAATGACCGAGTATGAATATGAGACATACATATTTATGAATATGAATAAAATTGCTTTTCACAAACAATCTAATATCATACTTTGTGACAGTAGTTGNGACATACATATTAATTGAATTGAAAGGACATACATATTAAATGACCGAGTATGAATAAAACAAAAATAAAATGATTGAATTGAAAGGACATACATATTAAATGACTGAGTATGAATAAAACAAAAATAAAAGGATTGAATTGAAAGGACATACATATTAATTGAATTGAAAGGACATACATATTAAATGACCGAGTATGAATATGAGACATACATATTTATGAATATGAATAAAATTGCTTTTCACAAACAATCTAATATCATACTTTGTGACAGTAGTTGAAGAGGCATAATATGAGACGTATAGAAAAAGTTTAAGCAATTTTAATTAAACTTATGATTGTACCAATTTTTATACTATGACACAATTTGAGTCTAAGTTGAGAAGCTTTATGAAGTAGTGCCAGTGTGAAGAGCACGTGAAAGCAGAGAAGAAGAAGTTACACCAGATTAAACCAGAAGCAGAAAATGAAAGAGTAAAGAGAGAAAGGGAGAGATGAATCTTGAAGAGGAAAGTGCATCTGAATAGTAATCTTTCTCATTAACGAAATCAAGTACATCAGCATCCTTTTATAGAAGTATGACTACAAATGAATAATTACATTTCAGCACTAACAGCTGACGTGGCATAACTGATTAACTTAATAACAGCTATCCTAACTAATTAACTAACTAGTGGATACCAGCTCATCAATGAGCTGAGCTAGCCTGTGTCTAAAAAAGCCACGTGGTGTAACTGCTTAACATAAGTAATGTATAAATAGAACTACTCAAATAAGCAAAACATTCTATCTGGTGGAAGGGCTACAAGTCTTACCTATGTACCTCATCACCATGAAACTGTCTTTTCTGCTCGTGATATGGTTACTGCAGATATATATATATATATATATATATATGTGGTTACAGTACCTAATGCTGTTCTTATTGCACTCTTCCACTGCATGCAAAATTAAAGAAGAATCCTGGGTGGCAAGAACTCGCATTGGAAATTTCATAAAATTCAAGCCGATAAATTTTTTTTTTTTTTGATAAATTTTTTTTTTTTAATTTTTTCAAATTAATTTCATTGGCTGCTTGTCACTAATAAGAGAACTGTCACTGCGTGGATGCGAAAGTATTGTGAGCCTACCTGCAAGCATTGCTCATCTTTTGAGCTTGAAAATGCTGGACTTAAGCGATTGCAGGAGGCTTCAAACTCTTCAAGAGCTTCCACCTTTTCTACAAGAGTTGTTGGCATATGACTGCACATCCGTTAAGAGTGTGTCAAGTTCAGGGTTTCAACTCTCACAAGATTCAGAGGAAAATAAGTTTGAGTTTCAACTCACTAACTGCCACGAGCTACAGCCAAGTGGTGTTAGCAATATTTTAGCTGATGTACAGCTTAGGTTCCGCAAGGACGACCCATATACCTCAGCATTTTTCTGTTTTCCTGGGAATGAGATTCCAAACTGGTTCCCTTATCGAAACAAGAGAAATTGGATATCAACTGAAGAGTCTTCGGATTGGTGCAATGATAAATTCTTTGGTTTTGCTGTATGTGTTGTTTTTGCTAGTAAGAGTAGACTAGATAAATGCAGCATTTCCTATGGATTCTCATTCTGGACGGATGATATGTATGAACACAAGTTCCCTGTTAAGGAGATGACATATTATCCCAATTGGAAGCGTAAAGGAAGATATCTCGAACGAGATCACTTGTTCTTGTGGAATTATAACATAAGAAAGTTTGGAAAGTGCAACAGTTCTGGTTCATTCGAGTTTTCAATATGCAACGGTGTTGATATCATAGAAGTGAAAGAGTGTGGACTCTGTCCAATCTACACAAATGAAGGTAATCGAGAATATGATAACAATGCGGTTGAATATCCACTTCCACCCGGAATGAAAACACTTAAGATGACGAGTTGGCATGATCTCTTGGTGGCAAAGACACAAAGAAAGTAGAACCATTTTTAATGCTTGGTATNTTTTGAATGTAATATGAAAAAATATGAATTTTTTTTTACTTGTCTTACTTGAAACTAATTTTTTTTTTATTTGCTTGAATTTTACCAATTTTTTTTATATTAGATATTTAATAATAAAAAAATTATTTTTCTATTAATTATGACTTAATTAGATTTAAATGATTATTTAAAATTTTAAATTTTTTTTTGTGCCACATTAATATGATAATAATAAAAAAATAATAATTTTTTTGTACCACATTAGTGTGCTATTTGATTGACTAATGAGAGGACCAAACTATCAAATTCAATAAAATACAAAATTAAATTGTTCACTTTAAAAAATAAGAGACTAATTGGTAAGAAGATGTAAAATAAAGGACCAAAACTATTAATAAAACTCTAAACTAATGTGTGGTGTATAGGTATTGTCCTAAAAATATCTTTTGTACTTGAAACAATACCAGCCACAAGTTAATGTTGGCTAAAGGCCTTGTAGAACAGTGTAGAAGAATTAAGCTTGTTCCAAGTAATTTTCGTTCATCTCTTTCCCCTGCATCTTCTTCTTCTATTCATGCAAGAAATTGATCATATCTTCTTCTTTTATATATGATAGCTTGCTCCTAAAACAGATCATCAAATTTTCGTGCATTAGATTGGTGAGGCAGATCCAATGTCAATGGCTTCTTCTTCTTCTTCTTCTCCTGGTCCTATTACTACTGCTCTTTCTTCTCCTACCAAGTATGATGTGTTCCTTAGCTTCAGAGGAGAAGACACCCGCGACAACTTTACCAGCCATCTTTATGAGGCATTGTGCAGGAAAAAGATTGAAACTTACATAGATGATAGGCTCAACAGAGGAGGTGATATCTCGCATTCTCTCATGGAAACAATAGAAGAGTCAATGATATATGTGATAATTTTTTCGAAAGACTATGCTTCATCAACTTGGTGCCTCGATGAACTCGTCAAAATACTTGAATGTAAGGAGAGATATGGAAGGCTTGTGATGCCAGTCTTCTGTTATGTAGATCCATCTGTTGTTCGGCACCAACGCGGGAGTTATGCAGATGCATTTATCAAACATGAGAATCGATTGAACAACAACATGGACAAAGTGATGAGGTGGAAAGAAGCTCTTACCGAAGCAGCTAATCTTTCTGGCTGGGATTCATTGAAAATTAGGTAACTTGTTTATTTTTTCAATACATATTATCCTATACAAGTGGCTATATATGTCGGTTAGAATTTGTTGACAGTTGGACACTAACGTTATACGCAAATGAATATATATCATATATACACTGCTTTTGTTACCCTGTCAATAAAACTCTGCTTGCCCTTCAATTTTTTCATTTTTTCACTTTTAATATCTTTTCTTCTAATTTTCATTTTCCATGTGACAGGCCGGAATCTGCACTTATAAAGAAAATTGTTGGACACATTTCTAAAACATTGAGCCGTATGTCCTTGTCCACAAGTGAGTTAAATGGATTGGTTGGCGTTGAAAAGCATATTGCGGTAATCGAATCTTTGCTAGATATTCACCCTGAATTTCTTCACTGTGAAGCTCTAAACGGTGTTCGTATCATTGGAATTTGGGGCATTGGTGGTATAGGTAAAACAACAATAGCTGATGCTCTATTTCGTAAGCATGCAACTAAATTCAGTTCTAGCGTCTTTATTGCAAATGTTCAAGAAGAAATAGAAAGGCATGGAGTAAACCATATACGGAGCAAATACATTTCAAAGATCCTAGAGGAAGAAGATTTACAGAGTGGCTCCAGCAATATAACATCTAGTTATATGAAGGACAGGCTTAGACGTGCAAGAGTTCTTCTTATTCTTGACAATGTGAACAATCCATGGCAAATAAAAGATCTAGTTGGCGGGCATGATTGGTTTGGTTCAGGAAGCAGAATCATTTTGACAACACGAGACATGCAAGTGCTTACGATTGCTGAGGTGGATGAAATATATGAGGTCAAGGGAATGGATCCCCCAGATGCTTTTCAACTATTCTGTGTGAATGCCTTCAAACAAAACCATCCGAAAGATGATTATAAGGAGTTGTCAGAAACGATGATCCATTATTCTAGAGGAGTTCCATTAGCTCTTAAAGTTCTTGGTTCATCTCTTTGTCAGAAAAGCAAGCAAGAATGGGAAAGTGCTGTCAGAAAACTTCAAAAAGCACCAAACAGGGAAATTTTTAATGTGCTGAAATTGAGTTATGATGGTCTTGATGAAGAACAGAAGGATATATTTCTTGACATTGCGTGCTTGTATAGAGGACAGGATATGAATTCTGTAAAACAAACACTTGATGGCTGCGGATTCTCTGCAGATATTGGAATGAGTATTCTGATTGACAGAGGCCTCATATATATTCTGAAAGATAAAATTGTGATGCATGATCTAATAGAGGAAATGGGTCAAGAAATTGTCCGTCAAATATCACTAAGGGAACCTGGAAAGCGCAGTCGATTGTGGAAGGATGAAGATATATATCTTCTTCTAAGGAGGAACACGGTATGCGTTTATTTGACTTCGATTTTGTTTAATGTATTTCCTCATATTGTGAGTCATGTGCAATGTTCACTTTCTTGGAAAAGCCATTATATTCAAGACCAAGGAAAAAAAAAATATGCATATTTATTTGTATCTCATTTCTTTTTTTTTTGATTGTATTTTATATGTATCTATAAATTAATTGCCATCATTTATGTACTATTTTCTTTCTTTTAGGGTACTGAAGCAGTCCAATGTATGTTCCTCAACTTATGCAAAATCAAAAAGATTGATTTGGATCCCACTACATTTAAAATGATGAATAATCTAAGAATGCTCCAATTTTATAAGTCCAACCCTAATGAGCATTCGAAAGTATACATCTCTAGAGGTCTTGATCATCTTCCTGATGAATTGAGGTTTCTTCACTGGGATGAATACCCTCTAAAAGATTTTCCATTGAGCTTTTGTCCAGAAAACCTTGTTAGACTGGATATGCGTGAAAGTCATCTCGAAGAACTTTGGGATGAAAATCAGGTAATCCAAGTTTAATTAGTTTTTTTTTTTTTTTTTTTAATCATTTACAAATTTGATGAGTTCACAAAATTTCGTTTTGCTAGTTGTTCAGCAAATTAATTCTTTTGTTTTTGTGACAGCATCTACCAAATTTAAGAAGCATTAACCTAAGTGGCTCAAAGCAATTGACTAGAATCATAGATCTGTCACAAGCACCAAATATTGAAGAAGTGATTCTTAGCTATTGTATAAGTTTGGTTGAAGTTTCCTCTTCAAATCTCCTCAACAAGCTCAACAGATTGTGGCTAGATGGTTGCATTGAGCTTAAGAGAGTTGCTGTTCTGAGCAATATTCTTTCCACATCTTCAGGATTAGTAGTCCTCTACAATTGTAAAAATCTTGAGCAGTTAGTAATCAGCAATACATCCTTGGAGTACTCTATTGTTACTTTGATTGGCATGCCAGAAAGGGGAATAAAAGAAATACCAGAAGATTTTGTAACGAGGTTGGTAAAAAAGGCAATACCGTATTTTTTTGATGGCTCTGAACCCATGGATATTGTAGAGGATGATGAACCCAAGGATAATATACATTTAATCAAGCTAAAATTTTTGAGAGAATGTTGTTTACCCCAATCAGTAAGTTGCTTAGACCTTTCTCACTGTGAGTCCCTAACACACCTTCCTATAAGTTTGTTTCAGTTGGGAGGTCTAACAAAACTTTACCTGGTTGGATGTTCAATGTTGGTGGATTTGCCTCCGATCTCCAAGTCTATGGAAAATTTAAAGGTTCTTATTTTAGACGAAACACCAATTCGTCAACTGCCTCTCTTCTTGGAGAATTTGATTGGGCTTGAAGAGTTAAGCATGTGCAGGTGCGAAAACCTTACGTCTATTCCAGAAGCAATTGGGAGTCTCAGCAAACTAACCAAGTTAGATCTGAGGTACTGNACAATTGGGAGTCTCAGCAAACTAACCAAGTTAGATCTGAGCTACTGTGAATCACTTGAGGAACTTCCCAGCAGCATTTTTAAGTTGAAACTCGCCAGACTTGACTTGCGTCATTGCTCAATGCTGGAGAAATTCCCTGAAATCTTGGAGACTAATGAAAGTTTGATGCACCTTTGCTTGCTAGAAACAGGAATTAAAGAAATACCCTCTTCACTGGAGAATTTGATTGGGCTTCAAAGCTTGTGTTTGGATAAGTGCAGAGACCTTGAGTTTGTTCCAGACAGCATCTCTAATATGAGCCATCTTAAAGAACTTGGTTTTTCTTGCTGTAGCAGCTTACCTGAAATTCCCAACAACATTGGCTGCTTGTCACTAATAAGAGAATTGTCATTGCGTGGGTGTAATTGCATTGCCCTGCCCCCAAGCATTGCTCATCTTTCAAGTTTGAAATCACTCGAGTTAAACGATTGCAGAAGACTTCAAAGTCTGCCAGAGCTTCCACCATTTCTACAACAGCTGTTGGCATTTGACTGCCCATCACTGAAAAAAGTGCCAAGTTCAACATTTAAACTCTCACAAGATTCAGAAGAGAACAAGTTCGAGTTTCACCTCACTAATTGCCTAGAATTAGCGGAGAGTGCTTATAGCAATATTCTTACTGATGCACGGCTTAGGTTTCTCAGTGATGCAAATACACCAGCCTTCTTTTGTTGTGCAGGGAATGAAATTCCAAACTGGTTCCCTTATCGAAGTAAGGAAAATTCAATAGTCACTGAACGGTCAGCAGATTGGTGCAATGATAAGTTCTTTGGTTTTGCTGTAGCTGTTGTTGTTGCCACTAAGAGTCTGACTCTTGATAAATTTAGCATTCGCTACAGGTTCTCATATGTTTCTGATGATCATAGTTGCATAAACTTTTCTCCTGTTGGTCAGATAATGTATTATCGTAATTGGAAGGGCAAGGGCAGATATCTTGAACAAGATCACATGTTCTTGTGGAATTATAACATAAGAAAATTTGGAATGTGCAACAGTTCTGGTCACTTCGAATTTTTTATAGGCAACTTTGCTGATAAGTCCTCTACTATAGTAAAGGTGAAAGAGTGTGGACTCTTGCCAATATCCACCTGAAGGAAAAAGAGTATAAGCATGATTGGAATGATGTTGAAGTAATGAATGCGATGACTGAACTTGGTGAAAGCAAAATTGTGTGACCTTCGGTGGTAATGACGCAAAATATGTAGAGCCGTTCATGCACTTCCGGTATTTCACCCTTTCCCTCCTTTTGCAATTTTTTGGGTTTGTCTTTTCTTGGTCTTTATATTTAAGTGCTCTTTCAATTAGTGAGGTTGTTTCTCTCACAAACACTTCATCGTTATAGTTGTGTGTTCTTTTTGCTTTGGTCTCAGTTATGCAGTTGAGAATATCACTTTCTAGGGCCAAGCCAAATCTCACTTCTGGAAGCAATATTATGAGTTTTAGCAACAATCATTTCTCCTATTCAAACATAGAAAGGTATCCATTTTTTCTGTTTTTTTCTCTCCCGTGCTACGGCAGGAAAGTCTTATCAATTTTATGAAAGAGAAATGATTGTTGCACAAAATCTAAACAATAAAGAAAGAAGTTTAATTTTTTTCAATTAAAGTTTAAATAAGTCCTGTTAAATTCAGATACGATCATAGGCATTTGCACTCTTCATGATATTAGCATCTGGTGATTTCTGATGTGTTTTTGGCTTGATGCAGAGTCTACTTTTCGGTTGAAGCTGCTCTTGGCAAGATGCCATTCATTTCTGGTGAAGGGAGATGTTACAAACTGAGATTGATCCTTCACTGAGCTTTATCCATAGGTGAACCATGGACCAATATTTGACTGCTACTTCTTAACCAATGCCAATAACAACTGCAGCAGGGCATCTTCTGTGAAATTGGCCTTAATTTTCTGTTGGTTGTGTGCCATTTCTTTTATTCTTTTCCTTTTTTGCTGAGTGTTGGCTGTTTGCAATTGCTAATAGTGGCTTCATCTTTTATTATGGTTTCAAGAATCCTTCGATATTGTACTCTGTACTGCGGTGTGCATGTCATTATGTTACTGAATGAAGTTCTCTCCACTTAGACATCCTTGTATTAACCTTTATGTTGAAAATATTAAATTGCTTTTATAATTGCGGCTAATTGAAGAAAAGAAACAGCTGTGAAAGACAATAATTTGGATAAGAAAAACGTTTAAAGGCCACCTCTGACTCTCTTTGATTTCTTTATAGTGAGAGCTTATCACTGTCACGTTCAACCTTCAATAGCTTTGCTGTTTATTTTAAGGCTCTAAACTAATGCAATCCATACAATCAGATCTGTTCACTTTTTGGGAAGCAAATGCAAGAATCATATTTTTAAAAATGTTAATGGAATAATGTTTTTATATTTGATCATAAATTTTGGAACTTTTAGAAAAGAACAGACCCATCCCCTCATTCTTTTGTCCCCTAACCCAGAAAATAAAATGGTCTCGGAAACAAAAAAAAAAAAGATATACATAAATACAAAGGCTGTTGGAAGGAAACTCACTCAAAAATAATTAAACTCTCAAACTTTCTAATGCAATTCTTTTAAGGAGAAGAAGAAGAAGCTTGTTATTGAAAATACTCTCAAATTTATTGTTGGATGAAAACAATTTACAAGCCTCCCTATTTATAGGAGAATACAATTAACATACACCACAAAACATAAATTATATGATAAAAACTAATGGCTTTGGGAGATGAGTCATCCATCTTGAAAATTAGTCACTTGACTTGGATATGAGTCTTCTATCTTGGAAATGGCTTATCTGACTTGAAAATGAGACATCATGTATTAACTAGAAAATTTTAGGAATTACCTAAATATCTTTCACTCTATTTGAGTCTTGGGCTTTTGATTATGGATTGGATCAAGTTTATAATTCAACAAAGGCGTTGTAGTTGGGTTTTCTTATTGCTTTTGCTAACTCCATTAGCTTCTTCTTTTCTTGAATAGAAGGAAATTTTTTTCTTTAATATTATTTTAGCTACATGAGTCTCTATTCAAATTAAAGGTACCATTGGCATGAATTGCAGTCAATCTAATTGATGGCATAACAGAAGTCTCAGGAGAAACTGGCTCGTTGTCACTCTGCGTCTTTGACCACACATATAACTGGCTTTTGGCTGAAAGTTGTTTTGATAGTGAAATCAGAACAAATTCATGTCAATCCCACAATATAAGCTATCATTTATAAAGCATGCTTCCGACTATCTTCTTCTTCTTTTTTTGTTTTGTTTTCTTTCTTTCTTTCTTTCTATGTCAACTTTTGATTATTTTACTACATGTTACTGGTCATCCTGTTCTTTGGTGGTGAAGTTATCTCCTGCTGAGAACCATTTGTATTCCAAATTAGACACGGTGTTGTCTGGTTGATTTTAGAGGCATTTGGAGCAAATGATGACCATGTTTCAATATCTTCCTAATTTGTTTCATTTTGAATTTACATGACAATAAAATTAAAGGAGTATAACTTACTTTCTTTTAAGTATGTTTGATACTTGGTGTTTGCTAAGCTACACTCCCATGATTAGGGGGCTTTTGGTGGAACTCATAAGCTAAATTTGGTGTCATTGCAAATATCTCAAAAAATTGAGTCACACAATATGTGACAAAATACACCATTTTTTTTTTATAAAATACAAGAAAACGTGCCAAACAAAAAATTCAACTTTTGCCAAAAAATAGAATTTGGCACACTTTCCTATATCATATTATTCTTATATTTTATAAAGAACTGTGTATTCTATCATATATTATGTGACTTAATTTTTCGAGATCTTTGCAATAAAACCAAAATCATAAGGTAGAACCCAACTAATTGAATGGGGATAGCACTACCCCTCAAAAGTGTCAAATGTAGCTTATTGCCTTGATAAATATGGTATTCACATAATTTCAAATGTCCTTAAGTGCACAGAACTTTTACAATAAAACCAAAATCACAAGGTAGAACCCACCTAATTGAATGGGGATAGCACTACCCCTCAAAAGTGTCAAATGTAGCTTATCGCCTTGATAAATAGGGTATTCACATAATTTCAAATGTCCTTAAGTGCACAGAACTCAATACACTCAATAATGTGCCACGGGGGTAAAAATCAGAGGTTATCAATCATAATTGACTTCAATCTTTAAAAAAGCCTTTATAATCATTTGAATATGTAGTAGAACTTTAATGAATTGTTGTTCACAAAGATTTACCAGTATTGGAAGAAACTTTAACAACAATTTTGAAAAATCAAAAACTAAGAAATATATATATATGGCGTCAACAAAATAGATATGACAATCCAAAGATGATAATTAAATGAGTCAAAAGAAGATTAACTAATTGAAGAGCTTGCAATAAGACCTATTAAAGGCAGAGTTTTAAGTGAACAAGTGCTAAAAACCATAGTATTACTAGGGGCTTGCATTAAAACCCTAAAAGGGCCAAGCCCAAGCAGCCTTATTTGACATTATAAATTAATGAGAGTAGCTAGATTTTTGCATTATTAGACGATGCAAAGCATTCAAATGTTCAATATTTATATATAGGAATATTACAGATATATAATATATTTGGACAAATCATGATTCTTGTAAGCACAATATAAGAACATTACAGAAACATAATGTTGATAGGCACACATGTTACACTTGGTGAGTAACTCACAACCAACGCTCAGTGTTCCTCTCAAAGATGCTTGCTCCGTAGGTTGAGATGAAGATCTCAACAAGAAGTGGAAACTGTAACCAAACAAACAAACTTACTGGAACACTAGCAAATAAAATCACAGGAATAACGATCCACTGTCTTCCAGGAAGCATAACGGAAAGCACTGCACAAAAGGCTATCATCA
The DNA here is from genome assembly GCA_003255065.1 of Cercis canadensis. Taxonomy (NCBI): domain Eukaryota; kingdom Viridiplantae; phylum Streptophyta; class Magnoliopsida; order Fabales; family Fabaceae; genus Cercis; species Cercis canadensis. The sequence goes on along the minus strand of QAOA01000656.1, from coordinate 172,585 downwards.
TAGCTGCTATGGAGATGAATAGCATTGAAAGCCCTATGATTAGCTTTGTTGGTAAAGATTTGAGAAAATCATCCTCTGCATAACGAGATGTGAGAATCCCTAGAAACATCAAAACTGAAGTTGTAGACGAGAAGAGTGATACTGCATCTGATATTATGAATAGCTTAAATAACTTTTGGTTTAGGAACATTGGATAACCTGTTTCATCATTACCACCTGGAACAGTGAAAGCAGCAGCAAACATCATGGTAACTATGAGAGCAGCTACAACTGTGCTGGAACTAGCGGTTTCTTTCATCCATCTCTCACCCTCTTTTACCAAATCCTTATGGTTTATTGTGAATAGTTCTCTGGGAGTCATACCATCTCTGTTTGTAGATTCCCTCCTACTAGGTTTCATAAGACGCTCTACTTCCTGTGTGCACGTACATGTATACTATATATCATAGTTGACTAATCCAATGCAGTGACTATAAATTTATGTATATTACTTTTGATCTACAGTACTTTATATTTGTTGAAAAAGTACAACCAAGCAGTTTGTCAAGTTTATTTTAACAGGGTTCATCAATTGCACATCTCTATATGTTATCTTTGTTTTTTTTCGTTTCTCTTTCTTCCTATTTCCTTGATTTTTATTATTTTATTTTACACATAAAATTTAAGTAACTTTATATCAAATGGAATAGTATTATAAAGAAAGCATTAGATGGGAGAAAATCACCTTAAACCACTGTAATTCTCTTTGCATTTGTAAAGCAGCACCTGAGATACGACTAAGCTGTTTGGTTGGTGCTAACATTCCTGCAACGTGTAAAAGGTTATTGCGACGTTTATCTTGACTGGTCGTATGCATATCCGTCCAAGGTCCATATATCAGATTAAAAACTCCGGCTTGACGAAATTCTATAGCATAAAAGAAGACGGTCCTGTCATTTTCATCACCTAACAACAGAAGATCTGGATATAGTCTTGCTGCTTCAATGATGAACTCTGGAAGTCCATGTTTTGCAGCTGGAAACATTGCATTATATACCAAAACTTTTGCAATTTGTTACTCACTTGAGCTCAAAATAGCAATCTCATTGAATGTGACACGTAAGAGCCCAAGCGATAGCTCATGGGCTAGCTTTTTTTTTGTATATTTCGTTGATTCCTGTGAATTGTAAACAATATTAACATAATCACACCCAAAACAGTTGATAATACATTTTCTATAACTGACTACATAATAAAATAAAAAGGTTAAGTATAATTTTAGTCCCCATTTTATCAATGGTCCTGAACTCTTTGATCTATCTAGTTGCAAAAATATTACAATTTTAGTTTGTCCGTTATTGTGCCGTCTCAAATAACAGAATTGTTGATGTGACAAATTTTTATATATTTTTCATTTTAAAACTCACTTTTTTTATGATGAAAAGTATACGACTTTCACATCTAAAATCAATATATATAATTATTAAATGACTTGTGGCCGTGATGTCATTCTTAAAAATTTTAAGTTTTTGGTATGAAACTATATTGTAGCCAAAGTTTTTAAAATAAAATAAAATAAAATAACCATATAAATACTATGCCTTTGAAGAGGGTTCTTTTTTTTTTTAAAAAAAAAAAAGAAAAAAATTGAGAAATTATTTTTTAAGAAAGTGGGATGTGGGTGTAAATATGCATAATTGAGCTTTAAGGAAAAGGCAAAATTAGATACAAAAGGGGCATTGCATTTCTCTATCACAGAGAATGCATTTTATCAATATTGATGTGAGAAAAACTAATATAATTTTTTTTAATACGAGCAAAACTCTAATACATTAACATAATTAAGTTGGCAGGTTACCTGGTATTATGCTGATATTAGAAGCATTGTTTTTGGTTGTATTTGTCTCCCGTACAATAATACGAATGTCCCTAGTCAGAGAGGCAGGTTCAATGAGGATCCCTTTGACAAAAATACAAGCTTAGTTAGTACTTACCTATTCGCATTATTACTACTTTTTATGAAACACTTTCTCATGTTTAGATACCACTTTTTATCTTATGTGTGGCTACAATTAGTGGGCTACATTTTTGTGTTGATTGCAATATACACAAGAATTTATTTTGTGTTTTACGGGTAGTAGACTTAGTAGTTGCTCAAGCTGCTACACTTAATCTACACTAGTAAGCATGGACTGAAACTCATCTTAAAAAACTAAATAGTTATTATGTTATTCAGTATATTTTAATCTTATACCATTTCTTATCACTCTTACTACCTACTTTATAATTTTTACTGAATTTACTCAACTTTTTTTGAATGACCCAAAATATAAGAAATTGTATGGAATTAAAGTGTGTGTGTGTGTATATAACACACATTTTCAACTATTATCCTAAACGAATATATATTATTGTAATAAGAGAAATATTATTTTGGTACAAAGACAAATATTATTGAATTGCATTAAAAAGAATTCGTCTAAAGTAAAACATGTGTTCATTTTGATAGAATGACACTGTTTTTGTGCCATAGAAAATAAATTACTTCATTACTTATAAATGTACATTTTTTTTAATCTTTTTATACATGTCAATATATTAGAATATAATTGGACCTTCCTAAATTTTAATAGACTCACGTTGAACTTATTTAAACTTTTTTTTTTTCTTTGTATGGATCAAATTTTGTTCATCTACTCCCATGTGTGCAAATATAATTTCTCCATCACTTACGTGAACTACTAAATTACAATGCTTAGGGTAGGAGGAGAGGTGAGTCGAGTGTACTTACAGTTATAGATCCATTTTTTCCAAAATGAGAGATTGCACCCACTTTGAAATGCAGAAGAATAATTTGCAAGAACCATCACAAAAGTTGCCCCAAAGCAATTTGGTGTTATTGCTAACTGTGGGCAACGCTCAAGTAAATCCTTAGCCATAAAGCCCACATCTATCATAGTCCATAGAGCACAGAAAACAGAAACACAGAGAAATTCAGTAAAGGCATAGAATGACAGAAAAACAAAAAAAAATCTTTGTCTATTTCATTTAAATGGAAAAAGAAAATAAGTAGCAGCAGCTCTTACCTAAAGATTCAAAAGGAATGGATTGGGAAAGAAGTGTAGCACCCTGATGCCCCTTTACAGGTAATAACTCTTCCAGTGGGGTAACTGAGTAAAGATATACAGCCAATTCTTTCTTACCAAGACTAATAGCATGAGTAACTGGAATAGCATCCTCGTTTCTATGTGGAATAGTGAGTAAGTTTTTGTTCTTTCTGACCATGCATTCTGCGATCTCGAATATCCCAATTTAACAAGCAATATAAAGAGCTGTTCGACCAAAATCATCTTGCAATTCCAGATCCTGTTCAGACATTAATTCCACTAACTCCTTTACAATATGCAAATGCCCGAAAAGTGCTGCGTTGTGAAGAGCTGTCCCACCATCAAATGAAATTTTTGCACGCACTGCTTCTGGATGGGCTTCAAGGAATTCTTTTGCTTCCTCCCATTTCCCTCTTTTCAAAGCATTGTAAAAATTTGCATAATGCTGACCATGATTCACGTTCATTGTATGCCAAACAAATCTTGGGTTTTGAGATAGCTGGTTCCTTGAATACTGAACATCAAAGATAACCAAGACTTGCACTTAACTGAAATTGAAGGTTTTTGATTTTTATGACGATCACGTCTTCGTCTGACCTTTTACTTTTTTATTTTTCTTTTTGATTTTTGAGATAAGAAAGTCTTAGACTTCTCTTTGTTACTTGTTTTCTTCTCAAATCTCGACAATAACTTCCCCATTTGACTTTTTCACAATTCTCTCTTTGTTTAATTGGTGTCCTTCCATGCCCACAACACCTGTGGTTAGTTAGGTAGCGTTGACTAAATAAACTATTTACTGAAACCCTTGCCAATTTCATTTAATATGGACAAGGGAATGTAAGCATATTCGTACATATCTAAATGTATATATAATATGAAAAAGAAAAAGCTAAGAACTAAATGTATATATAATAGGGAGTTGTATTTAATCTCTGGTGAACTTGTATTTGGTGGTAGAGGTTTTTGACCATAAGAGGCTTATTTTATGAACATGATTTAATGGTTATTTATTTGGCCATGTGTGCCTCACTTTGCTGGCGAGCGACCTTGTTATTGGACAGGATACACTTAATTTTGGTGCTCTTAATTATTATTGTACTTGCTGCTCTGAAAATAAAAATGACCTAAGAACTAAATTCTTCTGCCCCAAAGCTGATGTTGGTTAAAATACATCAAGTGACTCTCTTTGTACTTTTGATTACATATTTACTTTGGGTGGTTGTACAATTTGTTGAAAATCTAAAAAATAACAAATAATTGCAAACTCAACCATGGAAGCTGAGCTTATTACTCTAGCATTAGCTAGTGGTGAGGCTAGCTGGTTGAGAAATTCATTATATGAAATTTCTGTTTGGAAAAAACTAATATCACCTACATTGATACATTGTGATAGTACTGCTGCTATTGGTAGAATACAAAACTGTTACTATAACAGTAAATCCAAACCTATAAGGAGGAAACATAATATTGTGAGATCTTACATAAATAATGGTACCATACATGTGAGATATATAAGATTAGAGAATTATCTTGTGGATCCGTTAACAAAATCTCTAAATAGAGAAAAAGTTTGGAATACATCAAGAGGGATGAGATTGAAGCCCAAAGAAAATCATACTACTTATGAGGATACCCTACCTAGTGATTATATATCCTAAGAAATAGGTTCAAAGGGAAGAACGAATGATAAAGTAAGTCATGAGTGTGAGATACACCATATATTTAAGAGAATATTCTTCTCATAAACTATCTCTAAGGTGTAGGTGTATCTATCTTACAAAATGATGGAGGATGAGTTTTATAAATTCTTAATGAATTTTGTAGCTCTTAAGAGTGGGGTGTCACAAAATTGCAAGAACACCCTTGACAGATTCACCTATATGAGTATTGTGAAATGGGGCCGCTTCTATGAGAATAGGGCTTACTTATCAAATAATACTCATGAAACTAGGATAATGCACAAAGGCCAATTTAATGTGCGGGCTTAGGGCTCTATATTGCACTTGGATTATTATTTGTAAGATATATATATCTTGTCTCTCTTAAGCAGTCATAGTTCAAGGCAATAGATTACTATTGTCTCTGGAACAAGTATATATATTTTTACTAAGTAGATGTTCAAGGAAATGTTACATCTATTATGGATAATAGTCTGTCTCTACCCAAGTGTCTAAGTGTTTATGTTTTATGTTTATTTTTATAAAATAAGTGGGGGATTGTTGGTATTTTATTAAAAATAAATATATTATATTATATGTTTGATGCTCCAACAGTTTTATATGTTACAACTTCTCTTCTCTCTATATTTATTGTGTTTAAAGGCTTTTGTTATTAGCCTTAAAAGCTATTCGGTTATGGCTATGTAACTGCATTATAAAATGTTTTGAAGTGCTTTAATTCTTTGTTTTAAAAGCTTATAATATTTATTTAATTGTGGCCAACAACTAAAATTTAGAAAAGTGGTTCACTACACTATATATATATATATATATATATATATATCTATGTGCTTCTACAATTTGTATGAGACACATTTGTAAGTGCAACCTAAGTGTAGTGTGTGCATATTATTTTCTTATATTATGTGAGTAAACACTTGGGTAGAGAAGGGTGTTGGAGAGAGTCATTTCCTCTTATTTATACAGAATATTAGAGGATAAACAGGGTGGCTACCGGGCTGTTGTATCACGAAGGCAATGCGTCTAAAACTCGTTGCACCTTGTGGATATACTAAACTACTAAAAATTACTTGCGAGAGACATAAATTGTCTTAAAGAAAACGAGATACCTATGACTCATTCTGGTGCTATATCTCTAATTTTTTCTAATCGATTATTATTATTTATATTTTATTTTCTATTTTGTAGGCTTGAGAACAACAAGAGCTTTATCCTGAGATCAAGCATATCACCATCGACCAATATTTGAGCCAGTTTATCTGAAGTTTGGCAATTTACCAGTCTCAATCAATGGCTGTTGTTCACCTACTATTGTCTTGTCCGCAAACAATCTTTTTCTCTGCATTCTACTTTGTACTATAATCGTATAGCACTATAATCTAATATTCTTTTATATTGAACTTTTTTCTTAACCCAGTCAATTTATTTTCTAGTTATATCTTTTTTTGTTCAAAACTTTTTAAAATAATTTTGGAAAAAGGAAATGAAATAACATGCTTTAGAAATTGTAATCAATGTAGAATAGAAAGTGGCAAAAAGACAGCTTAAAAACAGGCAAATTCCTATAGAAATTCTAGATATATCATTTTTTTTAATGAGTGGATGTATCCTGATTTTTATCTCCTATTACTATTTTTTGTCTTGTTTGTATATATCTTTTTAAGCTTATATACTAGATAGATTTTTTTAGAATAACTTTTAACAATTGTAAGCATGAAATTGGGATGCTTCAACTTGAAATTGCTCAATAGATGATTACAATAGTGCTGATAAAAATAATCGAATTTGGCTACAGAAAAAAATTTGAAAAAATTTGAAGTACAGTCAGTGATGGTCAATGCTTGTGGGTGTGTTTCTGCTGAGTTTCTCCTTTCCACAAGGAGTTTGACATGAAGTAGAAGAGAATGTACCAATCNTTTTTTTAGAATAACTTTTAACAATTGTAAGCATGAAATTGGGATGCTTCAACTTGAAATTGCTCAATAGATGATTACAATAGTGCCGATAAAAAATAATCGAATTTGGCAAAATTTGAAAAAATTTGAAGTACAGTCAGTGATGGTCAACGCTTGTGGGTGTGTTTCTGCTGAGTTTCTCCTTTCTACAAGGAGTTTGACATGAAGTAGAAGAGAATGTCCCAATCAACTGAGTAATATTAAGGTTATTCTCAAAATTTAATTATCCTACCTATTTAGACCAAAAAAATTGCGTATATTCAAATAGTGGGAATTGACAAAACCAGAATACTAATCTGGGTCAAAGTTTGTGGTGGTAAAATATTACTTGTGATCGAACGATACTAAAATTATTTTTAAAATTTATGAATTATATATTTAAACCTAAAATTATGAACAAAGTTAAAAAATAAAAATAAAAAAAGTGGCATCGGAGAAATTTGTTAAATGTTATGGAGAATTAGATCCATATTCACCATGTCAGCTACTCTCCCAAATGTTTTTCGGCCTCGAATATTAGCCCAAGCTGTTTGGGCTTAGAGGATGATAAGACATATATAGACCCAATTGGCTGTTTAGCCATGGTGACCAATTTTTAGTTTTTGTTTACCAGATGTGCCTAGATACCGAAAATTGATGTGCTTCCTAAGATACATGGCAACTTTACCGAAGTTCATTACATAATTCTCATGAAGAACACTCTAATTTCTGTGATGATATATTGAACCTGCAGTGAAGCTTATTACATTATTTTCAAGAACAACACTGCTAGTCTCCTCATACATCCATTTAATTACTGCATTTAAAAAGTGACAGAGATTATGGTTTAAGAAACGGTAGTCAAAGAACTGTGAGAGAAGTTGGGCTAATTGGATGTTGGGAGTAAGGGTGGGGGATACAATTTCAGAAATGAAGGGGTGCTGTGCATCAGATGGGCAAAACTCAGAGATGTTAATATAATTTTATTAAAGAAACGGTAGTCGTCTATTATCAATGTTGGTTTGGAGTAAATTACACAAGTATCTCTTCGACCCTTTGTCAATGGTTGAATATTCTTTTAGCTACTTCGAGTTAGATTTCACATATTTTTTTACTATGTATTATGTATTTTATAGCTAATGTATAAACTATGCTTATTGATAGTATTGGTCTATTTGTTTTATCGATTCCTACGAATTAATTTTTTATTTTAAAAAGTGAATAATTTAGTCATCGTATTTTACTGAGTTTGGTAATTTTAGTCATCCAATTAATCAATCAAATGGTCAACCTAACGACATATTGACGTTGCCCAAATAAATTAATTTTTGAAAATTGTTATCATGTTAATGTGATACAAACAAAATTAGTTTTTAAATGTTAAATAATCATTTAAGTATAATTAAATCATAATTAATAAAAAATTAGTTTTTTATCATTAAATAATCATTTTAGATTTTTTTTTTCATAAAATTCAAGCAGATAAAAAAATTTAGATCTTTTGAAATTAATTTCATACGAGATTCTATCAAAATTTCATATTTTTTCATCAAATTCAAATAGTCAAAAAAAATTTAGATTAGATAATCTTATATGAAATTTTTGATAAAATCTCTTATGAACTTAATCTAAAAAAATATGAATTTTTTTTTACATGTCTTACTTAATCTAATTTTTTTTATCTGCTTGAACTTTAGGAAAAAACTTTAAAATAGATATTTAACAATAAAAAAATCATTTTTTGTTAATTATTTATGACTTAATTAAGCTTAAATGATTATTTAAGATTTAAAAATTATTTTTTCAATACCACATTAGCATGATGATAATAAAAATTTTCTGTGCCACATCAACTTGCCATTTAGTTGACTAGAGGGAGGACTAAAATAGTAAAACTTAATAAAACATGAGACTAAATTGTTCATTTTCAAAAATAAAAGACTAACTCGTACTAATTTGTAAGAATTCATAAAAAGAAAAAAGAGACCAAAATTACCAATAAATCTCTATCTTTTGTACTTGAAACCAAGGTTTTAAAAATCGGACTAGACCGGCTTGTTTAACCAATTGGACTAGTACCCAAGTTAAATTTCAGTTCAGTTCAAAGATTAAAACTTGTGAGCCAGTTAAACCGGTAAAAACTGAAAAAACCAGTGAACCAGTACTAGTTTTCAATAACTGGCCAATTCACAGAGGAATAATATTTGGTCAGATTTTCCCCAAAAACGGTGCCGTTTTGGCACCTGTTTCTAACAGCAGCACTCTTTCCTCCCTCCCCTCGACCTTCTGTTCTGTTTTCCCAAAATCCATTCTCCAATCCCAAGCCTAATCCCACAATCTCACTCTCCCTCATCGAACCCTGGTGGCGTGGTCCCTTTCTCCTCGCATCTTTCTCTTTTCTCTGCTATTCTGGTTTGTGTAGCAGCACCGACACTAGTTTTTGGACTCTTGCGTTGGATCTACCTTCAAGGTTTTCATCTCTTATCTTTGCATCACTCTGATAGATTTGTTTGCTTCATATGATTATTTGAGACACAAATTCATTCTCGCTTTCTTTTATTAGGGTTTTTCATAGGTGCAGTAATTAATCAAATCAAGCACACTAGTTCATTGCATTTTGGAAGCTATATATGTCTAACAGATATTTTGCTTTCTGATGCATCTCTTTGGTGTTGATTGAATCTTATATTCTAAGCTAAAAGACCTTAAAGGTTATGTGGATCAGATTAATTACCTAAGTAATCTGATGAACAAGAATGTGCTGTTAAGCTGTTGATTTAAGTGAAGTGTCAAAATAATGTCAAATATTGATAACAATTAATCTTCCATAAGCTGTTGATTTATATCAACTCTTCAGGTTCAACTGTTAAAGATGCTTTGTTGTAAGCCATGGACTTTACCATTCTCCTTATAGCATAATAATTATTGTTTTCAGGAGTGACTGAATGAATGTACTCATAAGTGCTGTACTGCTGTAGTAATATAAGAAAGAGCTCTAACAAAGGTGAAACTGAGAAACACTTAAGTTATACTTATATGTTTTTACATCCCATTCTGTCATGCCCTAAGATTTAAAAATGTTCTCATTCTGTTTCTTTATGTTGCATTGCATATCACATGTGTGCTAATGATGGAGTTTATGAGTGAAATGTTTATTGTGAAATTAACTATTGGCGTGGTAAAGCTTATTCACATGTATCATGGCTTGGAGTATCAAACAAGGGTAGTTTTTGTAATTTTGTAAGTTATAGTCCTAATTCTTAAAAGATTGTTAAAAAATATTTTGATTTAGAAACATTAAGTAAGTTGTGGAAATGATTACTCATGCAATATTAGTTCTGCATCTATTGCATATTTGGAGCAAAGATGTTCTGTTTGGAAGCCTAGGATTAAAAGTATTGCTCTGATAATTACTTACTCTATTACCAACTTGTGTGCTCTAAAACAAGTTTTCTTAATTCAATTTTTGTGACGCTTGTGCTATAATTGCTTGGCTGCATTGAATCTGCATAAGTCAAGTTTTCTGTTGTTTCCTCTCCTACTATTGCATAGTATTTCCTACCTGAGCTTTTTATTGTGTTTAAATCCCCTATTTTCCATCCTACATTGAATTTACAAAATTCTCAAACTGCCATTCTATATTCTCAAACCCAAAAAATGACAAGTTTTATAATGTGTAAAACCTTGGCCATAATTCTGCAAGGAATCTTTATATTTGTTTTTGCTTTCTGCCACTAAAGGTTATGTTTACTTTAATCATCACTGATTTTGCCAACTCCAAGAATGTGCTGCTCTTATATTCCTTGTGCTTATAATTGCAGTGATACTAGAGTCACAAGGTGCAAAGGATGTTTGTGCTCACCATCAAGTTTAACTGTGCTTCACTTATGTGTATAGTCTTGGCTGCTTTGATCACTATGCTAACCATTTCTTTTGGTCCAAAGGAAGGAGAATTAGAGGTTACTAGAAGTTCCAAATAAGTTTATATGTCATAGAGTACTAGCTTCTGTCCATTATTCTCGTTTAGCGTAAGGTTTCCTACACTCATCTAATTCAAAAAAATATTTGAGACTATGTGGTGGAATTGTCTACACATCTGCTCCTTACAGAGGGTTGCTTTATTATCGCTGCAGTGTTTATCTCTTTATAATATTAGATAGTCTGAACTGAATATACTATTGGCTTATTTGGTTTATGATTATGGGTGATAACTTGTGCATTTTACTTATGTATTTGGTTTTGATAGTTTTAAGACTATGTATTTTAATTTTTAAGTTTGAGATTTTCACTTATGAGTTGAGTTTGATGATTTGTTCTTTATCCTCCATGTTTTTTTTTTGAATCTTTAATTTTGAAAAAAAGCTTCGGTAAACCAGTTTGAGCAGGCGGTCCGACCGGTATTTTTTGCCAAACCAGTTCGCTCACTGGTCCGGTTTTTAAAACCTTGCTTGAAACAATACGAGCCACAAGTTAATGTTGACTAAAGGCCTTGTAGAAGAAGATAGAAACACTTTTGCAGTAAGCTTGTTCCCAATCATTTTCGTTCATCTCCTTCCCTTGCATCTTCTTCTATTCTTGCAAGAAATTGATCATATCTTCTTCTTTTATATATGATAGCTTGCTCCTAAAACAGATCATCAAAATTTATTGGTGAGGCAGATCCAATGTCAATGGCTTCTTCTTCTTCTTCTCCTGGTCCTATTACTGCTCTTTCTTCTCCTACCAAGTATGATGTGTTCCTTAGCTTCAGAGGAGAAGACACCCGCGACAACTTTACCAGCCATCTTTATGAGGCATTGTGCAGGAAAAAGATTGAAACTTACATAGATGATAGGCTCAACAGAGGAGATGATATCTCGCATTCTCTCATGGAAACAATAGAAGAGTCAATGATATATGTGATCATTTTTTCAAAAGACTATGCTTCATCAACTTGGTGCCTCGATGAACTCGTCAAGATACTTGAATGTAAGGAGACATATGGAAGGATTGTGATGCCAGTCTTTTGTTATGTAGATCCATCTGTTGTTCGGCACCAACGCGGTAGTTATGCAGATGCATTCGTCAAACATGAGAATCGATTTAACAACAACATGGACAAAGTGATGAGGTGGAAAGATGCTCTTACTGAAGCAGCTAATCTTTCTGGTTGGGATTCATTGAAAATTAGGTAACTTGTTTATTATTTCAATACATATTATCCTATACAAGTGAATATATATGTCAGTTAGAATTTGTTGACAGTTTGACACTAACGTTATACGCAAATGAATATATATCATATAAACACAAAATATGCAAAAAATTTATCTTAAATATCGAAAGCATATTGTGTTATAATAAATTATAGTATGGTGCCACCATAATTATAATGCATGGATTTTCAATGTGAGAATCAATCAACCCTAAAATAGTGTGACCAAATTTTCTTGTCCAGCAAAAGTTCTAGTTTGAAAGCCTAATAGCTATGTAATTGGGCCTGAAAACTAAATAAAGATTGAGTAACACATCTTTGGTGCACTGAATATAGTAAATAGATAGAGATCCATTGCAATATCTTCCAAGTAGAGAAAAGTTATTGTGAAAGAATTCCTTTCTTAGCCATTGCCAATAGATCTATTTCTCCCTTAAAGTTTTAGTTTCTGTTTTTTTAGTGATAATTAATTTATTTTCTTCTTATTTACTTTTAACGTAAGGCAGGCCAAAATCTACACTTATTGAGAAAATTGCTGAAGACATATCTAAAACATTGAACAATATGTCCTTGTGCTCAAGTGAGTTAAAAGGATTGGTTGGAATTGATAGGCATATTGCACTAATTGAATCTTTATTAGATATTCATCATGAATTTCTAAATAGTGTTCGTATAGTGGGAATTTGGGGATGGTGCTATAAGTAAGACAACAATATGGCACTTTTTGATTGGTTGTGCCTAAATATAATGTGTTACATCTATGCCTACCCAAGTATCTCTCCTACCAAACAAGATACATGATACACTTTTTTTTTTTTTTTAAATTAAATTTAAAATTCAAACTATGGCAAAATCCATGCATAGCACGGGCACCCACTACTCAAAAGAAGAAGACTTTGTTACCCTGTCAATAAAACTCTGCTTGCCCTTCAATTTTTTCACTTTTAATATCTTTTCTTTTAATTTTCTATTTCCATGTGGCAGGCCAGAATCTGCACTTATAAAGAAAATTGTTGAACACATTTCTAAAACATTGAATCGTATGTCCTTGTCCACAAGTGAGTCAAATGGATTGGTTGGTGTTGAAAAGCATATTGCGGTAATCGAATCTTTGCTAGATATTCACCCTGAATTTCTTCACTGTGAAGCTCTAAACGGTGTTCGTATCATTGGAATTTGGGGCATTGGTGGTATAGGTAAGACAACAATAGCTGATGCTCTATTTCATAAGCATGCAAATAAATTCAGTTGTAGCGTCTTTATTCCAAATGTTCAAGAAGAAATAGAAAGGCATGGAGTAAACCATATACAGAGCAAATGTATTTCAATGATCATGGAGGAAGAAGATTTACAGAGTGGCTTCAGCAATATAAGATCTAGTTATATGAAGGACAGGCTTAGACGGGCAAGAGTTCTTCTTATTCTTGACAATGTGAATAATCCATGGCAAATGAAAGATTTAGTTGGCGGGCATGATTGTTTTGGTTCAGGAAGCAGAATCATTTTGACAACACGAGACAAGCAAGTGCTTAAGAATGCTGAGGTTGATGAAATATATGAGGTCAAGGAAATGAATTTCCTAGTTTCTTTTCAACTATTCTGTATGAATGCCTTCAAACAAAACTGTCCGAAAGATGATTTTAAGGAGTTGTCAAAAACGATGGTCCATTATTCTAGAGGAGTTCCATTAGCTCTTAAAGTTCTTGGTTCATCTCTTTGTCAGAAAAGCAAGCAAGAATGGGAAAGTGCTGTCAGAAAACTTCAAAAAGCACCAAACATGGAAATTTTTAATGTGCTGAAATTGAGTTATGATGGTCTTGATGAAGAACAGAAGGACATATTTCTTGACATTGCGTGCATGTATAGAGGACAGGATATGAATTCTGTAAAACAAACACTTGATGGCTGCGGATTCTCTGCAGATATTGGAATGAGTATTCTGATTGATAGAGGGCTCATATATATACTGGAAGATAAAATTGAGATGCACGATCTAATAGAGGAAATGGGTCAAGAAATTGTCCGTCAAATATCACTAAGGGAACCTGGAAAGCGCAGTCGATTGTGGAAGAATGAAGATATATATCTTCTTCTAAAGAGGAACACGGTATGAGTTGATTTGACTTCCATTTTGTTTAATGTATTTCCTCATATTGTGAGTTATGTGCAATGTTCACTTTCTTGGAAAAGCCTTTATATTCAAGACCAAGGAAAAAAAAAATATGCATATTTATTTGTATCTCATTTCTTTTTTCTGATTGTATTTTATATGTATCTATAAATTAATTGCCATCATTTATGTACTATTTTTTTTTTCTTTTAGGGTACTGAAGCAGTCCAATGTATGGTCCTCAACTTATGCAGAATTAAAAAGATTGATTTGGATCCTACTACATTTAAAATGATGAATAATCTAAGAATACTCCAATTTTATAAGTCCAACCCTAAGGTGCATTCGAAAGTATACATCTCTGGAGGTCTTGATTATCTTCCTAATGAATTGAGGTTTCTTCGTTGGGATGAATACCCTCTAAAAGATTTTCCATTGAGCTTTTGTCCAGAAAACCTTGTTAGATTGGATATGAGTCAAAGTCATCTCGAAGAACTTTGGGATGAAAATCAGGTAATCCATGTTTTATTAGTTTTCTACTTTTTTTTTTTTAATCATGTACAATTTGAGGAGTTCATAAAATTTCATTTCCCTAGTTGTTCAGCAAATTAATTCTTTTGTTTTTGTGACAGCATCTACCAAATTTGATATGCATTAACCTAAGTGACTCAAAACAATTGACTAGAATCATAGATCTGTCTCAAGCACCAAATATTGAAAAAGTGATTCTTAGCAATTGTATAAATTTGGTTGAAGTTTCATCTTCAAGTCTCCTCAACAGGCTCAACGGATTGTGGCTAGATGGTTGCATTGGACTTAAGAGAGTTGCTGTTCTGAGCAATATTCTTACCACATCTTCAGGATTGGTAGTCCTCTACAATTGTAAAAATCTTGAGCAGTTAGTAATCAGCAATACTGAAGAGGAGTACATTATTGTTAGACATCAGAATTGTGGAATGAGGATGCCAACAACAAAGTATTTTTTAGATCCCTCTGAACTCATGGATATTGAAGAGGATGATGAACCTGAGGATGATATAGATTTAATCAAGCAACAATTGTTGAGAGAATATTGTTTACCCCAATCAGCAAGTTGCTTAGACCTTTCTCACTGTAAGTCCCTAACACACCTTCCTAGAAGTTTGTTTCAGTTGGTAGGTCTAACAAACCTTTACCTAGCTTCTTGTTCAATGTTGGTGGGTTTGCCTCCGATCACCAAGCCTATGGAAAATTTAAAGGTTCTTATTTTAGACGAAACACCAATTCGTCAACTGCCTCTCTTCTTGGAGAATTTGATTGGGCTTGGAGAGTTAAGCATGTGCAGGTGCAAAAACCTTACGTCTATTCCAGAAACAATTGGGAGTCTCAGCAAACTAACCAAGTTAGATCTGAGGTACTGTGAATCACTTGAGGAACTTCCCAGCAGCATTTTTAAGTTGAAAGTCGACAGACTTGACTTGCGTCATTGCTCAATGCTGAAGAAATTCCCTGAAATCTTGGAGACTAATGAAAGTTTGATGCACCTTTGCTTGCTAGAAACAGGAATTAAAGAAATACCCTCTTCACTGGAGAATTTGATTGGGCTTGAAGAGTTAAGCATGTGCAGGTGCAAAAACCTTACGTCTATTCCAGAAACAATTGGGAGTCTCAGCAAACTAACCAAGTTAGATCTGAGGTACTGTGAATCACTAGAGGAACTTCCCAGCAGCATTTTTAAGTTGAAAGTCGACAGACTTGACTTGCGTCATTGCTCAATGCTGAAGAAATTCCCAGAAATCTTGGAGACTAATGAAAGTTTGATGCACCTTTGCTTGCTAGAAACAGGAATTAAAGAAATACCCTCTTCACTGGAGAATTTGATTGGGCTTCAAAGCTTGTGTTTGGATAAGTGCAGATACCTTCAGTTTGTTCCAGACAGCATCTCTAATATAAGCCATCTTAAAGAACTGGGTTTTTCTTTCTGTAGCAGCTTACCTGAAATCCCCAACAACATTGGCTGCTTGTCACTAATAAGAGAACTGTCTCTGCGTGGATGTAAAAGTATTGTGAGCCTACCTGCAAGCATTGCTCATCTTTTGAGCTTGAAAATGCTGGAGTTAAGCGACTGCAGGAGGCTTCAAACTCTTCCAGAGCTCCCACCTTTTCTACAGAAGTTGTTGGCATATGACTGCCCATCCATTAAGAGAGTGTCAAGTGTAGGGTTTAAACTCTCACAAGATACAGAGGAAAATAAGTTTGAGTTTCAACTCACTAACTGCCTCGAGCTAGAGCCAAGTGCTATTAGCAGTATTGAAGCTTATGTACAGCTTAAGTTTCAAAAGGACCCAGCTGCCTCAGCATTTTTCTGTTTTACTGGGAATGAGATTCCAAATTGGTTCCCTTATCGAAACAAGGGAAATTGGGTATCAACTGAGTTGTCTTCAGATTGGTGCAGTGATAATTTCTTTGGTTTTGCTGTATGTGTTGTTGTTGCTAGTGAGATTCTGACTCTAGATAATTGCAGCATTTCCTATGGATTCTCATTCTGGACGGGTGATATGTATGAACACGAGTTTCCTGTTGAGCAGATGACATATTATCAGAAGGGTAAAGGAAGATATCTCGTACGAGATCACTTGTTCTTGTGGAATTATAACATAAGAAAGTTTGGAAGGTGCGACAATTTTGGTTTATTCGTGTTTTCAATATGGAACGGTCTTAATATCATAGAAGTGAAAGAGTGTGGACTCTGTCCAATCTAAACAAATGAAGGTAATCGAGAAGATGATAACAATGTGCCTGAATATCCACTTCCACCTGGAATGAAAAGACTTGAGATGAGGAGTTGGCATTATCTCTTGGTGGCAAAGACACAAAGAAAGTAGAACCATTTTTAATGCTTGGTATGTCATCCTCCCTCTCTTTTTTGCGATTCTTTGTGGTGTACTTTCTCGCTCTTCATGTCTGTATAAGTGCTTTTTCAATTAGTAAGATGATTTTTCTCACAAATACTTACATATCGATCTTCCTGTTTTGTTCTCATTATGCAGTTGACACTCTTCAACTCCTTGGTATCTCACCCTCCCTTCTTAAAGGTTACACTTTCTGCTGCAATAATGCTCAGCTAAGATATTCAGCTGCCGCTGATACCTCAGGTCTGCTGTTTACCTATTTCTGTTTTATTAATCTCCTGTTCTCTTTTGAATATCTGTAAATAAACAGGCTACCTCTTCTCATGCCAAAAGGAAAAAAATAAAATGCAGCATCTCTGGTGAAAGCATGCACAAACAATGATAACCATGATGGTGGAGAATTTACACCTGAGATAACTGACGGGGAGGGTGCTGATATAATAAACTGCCATGACAGAACTCAATGGAAGCGACATTGGATGAAATCTTGGTAGCAAGGGAACAAAACATGCAGAAGAGGAGGAAATACCATTTCATAACCCCCTGGTACCTCATCCTTTCCTCACTTTGCTATTCCATGGATTGTATTTGTTTTCTTCTGAGAACTACTTCCTATTTGTTCATTTAGTAATTTTGTTTGTCCCATATATGCAGTTGAAAATATTAACTCTGAGAGATAACATCAGCTTCTTCAGCATTGTCGTCCACTGTGAGAATTGCAAGCAATGTTCAGAGCTTTTGCAACAATTGCAAATGGCAATAGTTAATACAAGGGACAGCTTTTCTTTTGATTAGATTTATCATGAACCAAATCTACTGGCTAGCTGAAGAGGTCCATATAGGGTGGTATCAAGTAATTTCCTTTCAAAGCAACAAGTTGAGCTAGAGCATTTGGGAGTTCTAGGTTTTTCCGCTTGGACCTCCCCAATGCAATGAGACCTTGAATTTCTTAGGAATTCCATACACTTTAAGTTGATCAGAAACATCAGTTTCTTGCTGCCACTGGTATCTCGTGCGCATTATGTCTCATTGTTCAAAAATCATCTTTTTACTACTCCACTTCCTACATTTGTTCAATTTTTAAAGGGTAGCGCTAAGCTACTCTCCTTTTAAAGGGGTAGTAGTGTAGATCAAATTCAAAACGCTTTGGTAAAATTTGAGTTCATTTATATCAAAGAAAATCACTATTTTATATTTTTATTTTAATATATATATATATATATATATATATATATATATATACTTTTCTTGTGATGTTAGGTTCATATATTTTACAAAAAAAATTAGGGCCTGTTTGTTTTGGTCATTTTTTGTTTTTATTTTTAGTGAAAACAGAAAACGGGTTTGAAAATATGTTTGGTTGAGTTTAATAAAAATATTTTGTTGAAAACATTTTTTTAATTGGGCCCAAATCTGAAAATAGAAAAAAGTTATTTTTAGTGTTTCTTTCTCAAATTTTTGAAAATAGAAAATGAACAAATGAAAATGAAAAGGTGGTAACAATTTTGAAATTATAATGAAATTGGGTTTTAAGTGAACTTCTTCTCTTCGTACCCGATTGTAGTGTCTTCACTTTCAGCAGCTCAAGCGTCAACCACAAGCAAGCAACCAAAGCAACATCTTTTGGTCCAATCTCTTTATCTGGTTCATGTTCCGGAATAGAAGAGGGGAGCTATCCTCAAAGAGGAGAGTTGGAGGTAGACTTTCTTTTTCTTCTTCTTGACTTTGAGTCTATTTCATTTGGTGTTCAGTCCTTTTGTTATGAATTGAGGATGTGATTCTGTTTTGGACATTGGCCTTATGATCTGAACTTTATTGGTCTTAAACTCTGGGTAGCTAGCTTTTTATTTAAGTTCGATCAACGCTATAAGGGGTAACCATTTGCGCATAACAAAGGCGTTTGACCATGGAGGGCTGTAATTGTAAGGTGCTAAGTAGGTGTTAAGTAGCACAGGACTCCCAATTGTCATCTGTCATTCTTCCTCTCCCAATTCCAAGGTATCATTTCCATCTAGAAAAGCTCACAAGGATTTCATTTCAATTCCTCACAAGTCTAGGATCACTCTTATCGAAGCTACTGAAACCCCACATGACCAAACACCACTATTGCTTCCAGGAGGCGAAGATGGAATCAGAACTTAGATGGGGAGTTCTTTGTAGGTAAATAACTGTTGAAACAGCAAATCAGTATATATTATAAGAAATATAGTCAAGTGGCATGGTAACTTGAAGCAGTGAAAGGAATTTCTTATACTTATTCCTTGTTTCTTTTTCTTTTTTGGAAAAATTGAATATTTTTCTGAGAAAATATGAAGCTATAAGTTGGGTATGTTATAAGTTGGCAGAAATTCACGTGATTCAATGTTTTTTGAAAAAAAAAAAAAAAATTGAAGTCTGGCTCTCCAATGTGTAGTTCGTGTATTTTGGTTGTTGATATGACAAAGGTTTAGTAGTAAGATGGTGTAACAAATACTTACTGTCTCATTTTTATTGATGTTCTGAAATTATATACACACGCATATGCATATATATATATATATATGTATTATAGGAGATGTTCTGAAATTTCTGGTTTCCATTGAAAGAAATAATTACAGAAATAGGGATGATTAAATGTTATAACAAGAGGGTGATTGGGAAAATGATATATTTTTTAGATAGCTTCCTCCAAAGTGGGTCAAAAATGTAACTTGCATCTTTATTCCTCTAGCTATCTGATCTTTTTATTAATCCAAGCTCAGTTGCTTGTGTAAACTGTTGATTGCTTAAGATATCAGCCTTGCTTGTATTTTGGTAATGTTTGTCATTGAACATGGTATACAGAGTGGTGGTATTTGTTATTTTCTCTAGTTCTAGTCTCTTTATTTGAGAAATGCACTGATTTTTTTCGTTCTCATCTTTGTTGCAAATCCTTTGGAGTGAACACTTCTAAGACGTCTTGTAGTATGCCAAAAATAACATAGAATGTATTTGGAATATGAAGTAACTAGGTCATGTGTACAAGCCAAAAACAAAGTGTTCAAATGAGGTTTGACTGGACATTCTAGCCTCAACCTTTGGAGCTTTGACTAATGAAAAGACCTATGTTGCACGGGACGGGGACGGGACGAAACGCGGGGATGGCAATTTTTTAAAAACGTGGATACAGAGACGCTATGTCATATATATATATATATATATATATCAAATTCTTAGCAAATATCAACTAAAAATCCTTATAATGAACAATTTTAAAATTTTCAAGCAATCAACTAAAAATCCTTATAATGAACAATTTTAAAATTTTCAAGCATTAAAAAATATCAACATAAATCCTTAGCCAATAAATAACAACTAGCAACTAACAAATATTAAGCATTACCCCAAAATACAAATGAACAATCAAAATTCAAATCATAACACTATTAATTTGGTGAAAATAAGCATCACTGAAGAGGAAGCAGAGGAGCTGAAGGTTGAAATTTGGTGAAAATGGGGAAGAACAGCCCTAAAATCTGATTTGAACTCAGGTTGGGGATGAAAAATGGGGGCACAGTCCATACGACGTCGTTTTGACAAATTTGGGCTTCCAACTCTTCCCAAAAACGGCGTCGTCCCACATAAATTCCCTCACCTCAGCTTCAAAATGGCGCTGTTCCACTAAAACAAGAAATCCGGCCTCCAAAACGACGTCGTTAGAAATGACCGGCTTTTTGAAAAGGTTTCATTGGCATTTCTTTTGGCGAAATGTGACGTTTCAAAACGTGAAAAATCAAAAAACCAGATTTTTGGGTATTTTTTGGCGTTTCCTTCCTGTGGAACACGTTTCGCGTTTTGTCCCCATTCCCGAAACGGGGACGTGCCTCATTTTGGCGTTTCAGTGCAACTAAGGGCAAGACTGAGTTTTGATAAATTGCAACACGTATGCATATGAATTTTAGTTTTAAAGGGAACTGATCTTTTTCTTTTACAGGAAGGTAGTGAATATAATTGCTTTAAAGTGAAAACCTATATTATATTGTCTACTACTTTTTTATGGCAGTGATCATATTTTCTTGTCTTTGTTATGCTTCTTGACCAACCCCATGCAACTTCACTACAACGTTCAAAACCTTGCTCAAGTAAGAAATATACAATATGTGCGTGGCTATTGACTAACAAAAACAACTTCGGGNCAAGACTGAGTTTTGATAAATTGCAACACGTATGCATATGAATTTTAGTTTTAAAGGGAACTGATCTTTTTCTTTTACAGGAAGGTAGTGAATATAATTGCTTTAAAGTGAAAACCTATATTATATTGTCTACTACTTTTTTATGGCAGTGATCATATTTTCTTGTCTTTGTTATGCTTCTCGACCAACCCCATGCAACTTCACTACAACGTTCAAAACCTTGCTCAAGTAAGAAATATACAATATGTGTGTGGCTATTGACTAACAAAAACAACTTCGGGGTGACCCTAGCGAGTAACACACTCCTCTTTGTTTTTGGAACTCATTTAATTAAGTACGTATAATCGATTACATATTGACTGAAACTGCTTGCCTTGTGTTATTGAAGTTCTTAGGGACACAGTGTGCTAGGTTTGCATAAAGTTAAGTGGAGCTTTTTGTTTGATCCAATAATTTTATCCACTTCTTAGTCTCTTAGCAAAAGAAGAGATCACAATGATCGATATCCCACCCAATGGAAACGGATATTCCTTGATAGTAGGAAGATTAATTGATGAGTATTGAAGAAAACTAATACATTTATGGATTAGCTTTTGGAAAAATCCATGAAAAATATCTCAAATATTCTTGCTATTCTCCTTTGATATGAAAGTGATTTACATGACTCCTTTCTAACATATATTTTTTGACTATGTTACTTGCACAGAAATGGAATAGGAAGTGAGGGATAATTACTTGGAAGCAGCTGTCTTTGTAAGTATGCATGCGTTTAAGATTTTATCTAGTACTTATAAATTGTATAACCTTACTATGTTTATAAAGTTATTAAAATTACTAGAATTATGTCTAAGTTATGTTAGCTTTCTTATTTTAATAGTTTATTGTTAATGTGTAATGTGTGTTGAACTTTTGAACATATCAATATGTTCCTGGATGATTGTAGAGATAATTCAAGCATTGAGAGCAGTACAGAATTAAGTGACTTGGATGATGATTTCGGAGACTTAATTATGATTCAATTAATCATGGAATATCAAAGGACATTTGTTGACAAGATACCTTGTAGAACTTTTATGCTGAGAGGAAGGATGTATACACTTGAAGTTTTGGTTGGCTATGAAGCTAGATGTTATGATAGTTTTCGAATGGAGAAACATGTATTTTTAAACTTCTGTGATGCTTTAAAAAATGTGGCAAATTTGAAGGATGGTAAAAGAGTAAGTGTAGAGGAAGCAGTGACAATGTTCTTGATCATAGTTTGTCATAGCTTTCGCCACAAAATTGTTGCAAAGCGTTTTCAACATTCTCTTCATACATTAAGCAAATGGTTTAGAAAAGTACGTAGAGTCGTATGCGTGTTGGGCACAACAATCATAAGACCTAGAAATCGAATGAGTACTCAATGACGCATTTTGGAGAATAAAAAATACTTTCCCTATTTTAAGGTAAATATTTACTTCTAATCTTATTGTATTTTAATCAATGAATTTTTTTAATTTTAAATAGTTTGTTTCTATTCTAGGATTGCATTGGTGCTATTGATGGCACACATTTGCTGCTTGGGCTCCTGCAAGAAAACAAATAGTCTTTCGTGGAAGAAAAGTTTTAGTGACACAAAATGTGATGACAGTATGTGATTTTGATATGTTGTTCACCTTTGTGTATATTGGATGGAAAGAGACAGCAAATGATTCAAGGGTGTTTTTAAATGCCTTAGAAGCCCGAAAACAATTTTTCTAAGCCTCATGGAGGTATATCAACAAATTAAAATATTGTTAATTAAAATGATACTTCATTATCATTTATGTTATCTTTTGAAAGTTTTTGTTTGTCTTTTAACATATCAATTTTATCTTGTTGATTCTGGTTACCCTAATATGTCTGGATATCTTGCTCCATATCATGTCCTAAGATACCATTTACAAGATTATCATGGACAAAGTCGATCAAGAGGCAAGCATGAATTGTTTAATTATAGACACTCTTCATTACAAAATGTTATTGAAAAGTGCTTTGGAGTATTGAAGGCAAGATTTTCCATTTTAAAATTAGTGCCAAATTATCCAATAAGAAGACAGGAAAATTCCTACTGCTTGTTGCACTATTCATAACT
Organism: Cercis canadensis; assembly: GCA_003255065.1. Taxonomy (NCBI): domain Eukaryota; kingdom Viridiplantae; phylum Streptophyta; class Magnoliopsida; order Fabales; family Fabaceae; genus Cercis; species Cercis canadensis. The sequence continues at coordinate 149,424 of QAOA01000656.1, read as the reverse complement.
TCATTAGGATACAACATGTCACATATAGACTTTTTGAAGATTATTCTCAAGAAGGTATGACAATACAAGGAGAACATGGTATAGGTCATCAAGAAGGCATTGTTATTGATGTTGCTCAGACTGTCCAAATGGCACAAGTTAGAAAAAACATTGTCAATGAAATGTGGGAAAATAGAACTTTTTAGTATTATTTTTGCATTAGAAAGGCTTCGATTACTAGAGGAAATTTTATTTGATTGATATGGCTAAAGACACTATAGTTCAATGACTGTTGTGGTTAAATCTTATGTCCTTGCTTTTTGGAAGAACATTGTGGCTTATGTCCCTGTTATCTAAGTTAAGAGGTTCAACCATCATGGTTCAATCCTTAAACTATGTTGCTTCGTTCAATGCCATTCTAATGATCTTGTACAATTAGTGATAGTTTTCTTATGTTATTTTTATGTTGGATGAGTCATGGATAGAATTGGACTAAAAAATAATTTAAGTGAACTTGTGCAAAATTTTTATTGAATTTGATATGTACAAATGTAAAAGTGATCTAAAAAAAAAAATGCTTGAGCAATACTATATATATATATATAAAAGAAATATGAAAATAAATTACCTAAAACCTTATTGAAAATAGACAAGAAATGAATAGAAAATATATTCACCAAAAGCGTTTTCATAATTTCCATTTTTTGAAAATTTTCTACTAAACGTGTTTTCATTATTTTCATTTTTTAAAAATAGTTTTCAGCTTTGCAAACTAAATATATTTTCTAAAATTTAGAAACTGAACCAATTTCAAGATTGGGATCCCATCAAAACTACTCAAATGAGAGAGTTGGGCAGCACTCTTTCAAAGGAGAGTAACTCAACGGCCACCATTTGCAATAAAAAAAAAAAACTTAGACTAGTGTTTACTCTCTATCAGCTCTCTTAAACATACTAATAAAATTCCAAATCAATGTCTCTGCCAGTAAACTTTCACTGATATAAGCTCACACAACACTGGATTTCAAGTCAGTGAAATTACTAGAATTGACAATGAACTACAATACGAAAAATCAGTTCAAAGATTGGAGAAGTCTTGCCATCATTAAAGCTTGTAATGCAGAATGGGACTGAAGCTTTGGAAAATTACACGAACGTGGATTTAAAAGGAGACAAATTGTTGAGAGCTACGAATCTTAATATCAAACTGTGTCTACTGATTAATAAAGCTAGCTAATCATATTTGCTAGTGGCATCCATGTAAATATGACTTCTGATTGAAAATAATCTTACAAGCCAGAAGATTAAAATAACAAAAGAAAATCTTTTATGTAATGGGAAATCCGATGCAAAAACAATACACACGAACTCTAAACATTGCAGATCTATGCCTTTGTTCAGAAGTTCTTCTCCCTTTAAAGGCCCTTATACTACTTCAATCTCACTGGAGGAAAAGTAACTACATCCAACTATCAGATACAAAAGTGATTAGTTCAAAAGAAGCTTAATCTGTAATAACCTCAACCTTGAAATATACCGACTCATAGTAACATCTCAGCAATCTGGATGGCATTAAGTGCGGCTCCCTTTCGAATTTGATCCCCACAAACAAATATATCCAACCTGTGAGCATATGCACAATTGGTTTAAAATGCTTATGATAAACTGCAATGCTACTGAAAGATGATAATATATAGCCTTGAAAGAGATTTACCCTTGATTTCCATCTTGCGACAAGTCACGGCGAATCCTGCCGACAGCAACATCATCTTTGTTTGACACTTCCAATGGAGTAGGAAAATGATTTGATGCGCGGTCATCAATAACCACTATTCCAGGAGCACTCTTCAGAATGTCTCTTGCTGTGTCCTGAAGATATGAAAACCAAATATACTCAGATGGCTGAAATCAAGACAAGTTCCCTATCACGATTCAATGTCTTATGTCAAAATGAGCAGCTTGATTCAACCCAAAGCAAGCATTGCATATCTCCCAAAGCCCTTTAAGACCATGAATTTCAGCCTAGAAGTAAAAAAGAGAAGGACCCTTTTTAAAATACATGTGGTCATTCCAGCACTGAATACACAGATAATTATCAAAATTTTACAGTTTTATGCCATTCAAAATTGTAAAATGGCAGGAGAAATAAAGAAAGTGCAGAAATAAAAGTAACGCCCAAGTGCATACTATGAGATTTTTTCCCAGAAAAAGGAAAAAGAAAAGAAAGAACACTTGAACGTCATCAGTTTTGAAAAGAAAACTGAAGAAAGTATGTTAAAACTCTATGAAATGAATGATAAGGAAAATAAAAAAGAAATGAAGATGCCTGAGTAATGACTCTTTGATGCTTCATGACCCCATTGCAACATTCCTTTTATGCTGATTTTCTTTCCCATTGCTATAAAATCTACAAGCACTATGCCTCTAGGAGTCCAACTTCTCCACCTTGAATCCTAAGACATTAAGACCTATAAAACTAAAACTCAATCATTTAGCCTGAACACTGCAAAGACTGTGTCAGCTTCCAGAAACTTAGGTAATCAAGGCATATCTGCCTAAACGTAACTATAGTTGTTACTTAATAAATCAAAAGTATTAAGCATCCTTAATCAATTCTTATACATGTGGACAGTCAGTTAGGTTCCGAATCCAATCCCTTATCCCAAAAATTAACATTAACAACTCCCAGTACATCAGTATCACACACTGTAATTTCCAAAAGATAAATCCATAGTTACTCAAGGCTTCTATGTAACTATGCCTTAGTTCTCACATTTGTCCTAGGTCTACTGCAGAGGAATGCCAGTTAGATGGAACAGAAGCAAAAGATATATGTGGCTTAATCAACCCCCTCTAAGGAAAGAGTTGACTGACCTAAAAGCAAAATGAAAAAAGAACATAAAAGAAATATAACATATGGAAAGTTCATACATTCTCAACTTTACTATAAACCCTAAGAGAAAGACATGCAAACGTCAGTGAGGGAAAATGTCATTGAGTCCAATATCAATGTTAAAACAGGAAATATCTTATTTATGGACTATACAGTGCAATATAAGAAGTTAATTGGGACAAAAAGTATATCTTTTTTGGGGAATGTGAGCTATGTACACTTTAGGCCAGAACAATATATAATGCTATATAAAATGCAAACATGAACTACCTCATCAAGGGGTTTCTCAAATTGAAGATTCACACTCTCAGCATGGGCTCGCATGACAGGAACTCGTATACCCGTGGCAGTTACTTTAACATCTGGGTCATTCTGCAAAAGCAGCAAAAAGATGTCATAAAGGAGCCCAAATTAACATCTAAAAGTAAAATCATTAAAAAGCTGTTCAATAATGTGAAATAAGCTTATAAACAAGATACAAAGATTCATTTTCAACTTACCCAGATTTTCCTGGTCTCCTTTACCATTTTCATTTCCTCTTCATTATATCCATTTGATTGAACGGATGCATTGTGTGAGAACAAATGAAAAGCATACTGCAAAAAGAGTAATATCATTAGCAAGTAGTTCTTGGGCCTCTGATCAAAACAGGTACATCAGGAGAAAGACAAACCTGTTGTTTAAATATGTTACAAGTTCGTGGTCTTCCGTCCAACACCTTAAATTACAAAAATGCAGAGCAATCAGTTCACAAAATATCATTAGCAAGTGGTTTTTTTTTTTTCTCCCTTGCTACGGCGGGAAAGTTTCATCAATTTTATGAAAGAAAAATGATTGTTGCACAAAATCTAAACAATACAGAAAAAAGTTTAACTTTGTTCAATTAAAGTTTAAATAAGTCCTGTTAAATTTAGATATTATCATAGGCATTTGCACTCTTCATGATATTAGCATCTGGTGATTTCTGATGTGTTTTTGGCTTGATGCAGAGTCTACTTTTCGGTTGAAGCTGCTCTTGGCAAGATGCCATTCATTTCTGGTGAAGGGAGATGTTACAAACTGAGATTGATCCTTCACTAAGCTTTATCCATAGGTGAAATACAACACCATGGACCAATATTTGACTGCTAGTTCTTAACCAATGCCAATAACAACAGTGCAGCAGGGCGTCTTCTGTGAAATTGGCCTTAATTTTCTGTTGGTTGTGTGCCATTTCTTTTATTCTTTTCCTTTTTGGCTGAGTGTTGGCCGTTTGCAATTGCTAATAGTGGCTTCATCTTGTATTATGGTTTCAAGAATCCTTCTATATTGTACTCTGTACTGCGGTGTGCATGTCATTATGTTATTGAATGAAGTTCTCTCCACTTAGACATCCTTGTTGAAAATATTAAATTGCTTTTATAATTGCGGCTAATTGAAGAAAAGAAACAGCTGTGAAAGACAAGAATGTGAAAAAGAAAAACGTTTTTTCATGTAACAAAAGATTTTGACAGCTTGAAGGAATTTGAAAGAAAGCTGTAGAAAGGTAACAGAATGGTGTAGAAATGTGGTTTGTGCAGAAGAAAAATGTGGTAGGAGTGTTTACATTACAAAGGAAGTCTATAAATACAAAATTAGTCTAAACATCAAAGACATGAATAATGCAAATCTAAAATAATTGTAAAATTAAAATGCAAATTGACTTTATTCATATTTTTGATCCGTAGTCTAAAGACATAACTAGAATCAACGTAGATAATAAGAACAAGATTTGAAGCTCTAAACCGCAAGAGCTGGTTGTAAACTGTATAATTAGAAAAACATTGCGAGAAAATAGTGAGAGAAAAGAAGTAGGTATATCTCCTTTGATTTTTTTTATACGCATAAATAAAGAAAATTTATATCTTGTTCTTTTTTTTTTTTTCAGAAAATTTTTTCCTTGTCCCTACACTATATAGTCCTCTATATTTTGTTTCCTTGTTCATTTTTGGCTTCGTGATATGACGGGCTAATGCACTAGAAAAATCTAAGGCGTTCCAAGATTTGAGTTTTTTTTTGTTTTTTGGTCTTCAACTTCAAGTTCCAATGAAAGACACCCTAAATGTTTATATTTGTGATGTGATTATATTTCAAAATGGGACGGCCAAAATAGATTGGGTATTCTAAATGGCAAACCCTAGCTCTGATTTCTTCACTCTCCAAAGGCCACCTCTGACTCTCTTTGATTTCTTTATAGTGAGAGCTTATCACTGTCACGTTCAGCCTTCAATAGCTTTGCTGTTTATTTTAAGGTTCTAAACCAACACAATCCATATAATCTGGTCTGTTAGGAGAGCTTTACCGTCCTTGTGATCATTCCCGGCTCGAAACCGGATTAGTTCGGCGAAGTCTGAACACTGGTGAGAAACCAAAACTGTTCACTTTTTGGGAAGCATATGCAAGAATCATATTTGTAAAAATGTTAGTGGAATAATGTTTTATATCTGATCATAAATTTTGGAAGTTTTAGAAAAGAACAGACCCATCCCCTCATTCTTTTGTCCCCTAACCCAGAAAATAAAATGGTCTCGAAAACAGAAAAAGATAAACATAAATACAAAGGCGTTGCTGTAGTTGGGTTTTCTTATTGCTTTTGCTACCTCCATTAGGTTCTTCTTTTCTTGAATACAAGGAAATTTTTTTCTTTAATATTATTTTAGCTACATGAGTCTCTATTCAAATTGAAGGTACCATTGGCATGAATTGCAGTCTATCTAATTGATGACATAACAGAAGTCTCAGGAGAAACTGACTTGTTGTCTCTCTGCGTCTTTGACCACTCCTATAACTGGCTTTTTACTGAAAGTTGTTTTGATAGTGAAATCAGAACAAATTCATGTCAATCCCACGATATAACGCCTGTTTACTTTAGAAAATATTTTCATTTTTTCATTTTTTATTTTTATTTTTAAAAATATGTTTTTATTTTCACATTTTTATTTTTAAACAACATGTTTGTTGAAATTTTTTTATTTCCATTTTCAAATCATATTCATGTGGTTTATCTTCTCCACATCAATCTTCTCTCTTGCAATCACGTTCTCCTAGCCACAATGCCTAAAAACCCAATTTCACACCACTAAACATATTAAAAATGGACAAAATTAGCATAACCAAACCAAACATCTTGTTATTGGCCTTACTCTATTTGGGCTTCTTTTTTCTTGCCTTCTTTCCTTGCCAATCCACTGATGTCAAGAGTTTAGATTTGTTTTTGGGTCTTCTCCATTTGAATAAGGACTCCATCTCCGATGGGTAGTTCAACTCTGTCAGCAGTGAGATCTAGAACTCAAGTCAGGGATCCGATGGCCGGAGCTCCCTCGCTCCCGATTCTCCGGGGAACATGAGCACGATGATTGCGGTGGCGATCCCACCGAGTGATGCCATGGAATTATTGTGGATTTTGGTTTTGCATTTGCACTTTGTCGGTGGGTGGTTTGAATCTATTCTCTGGTGAACATGTGCACGACGATTGCAGTGGCTATTCTAGCGAGTGACCCCATGGAATTATTGTGGATTTTAGTGTTGTGTTTGTACTTTGTTGGTGGGTGGTTTAAATCTATTTGCAATTTTGGGTCTTCTTCTTCATTTCATGTCTTTTGCTACTATTTTACTATAGAAACAGAAAGAGAGAGTGAGAAAGAGAGATGGTGAGTGTCGTTGAAAAGAAAAAGTTTATAAAATTATAAAATTGCCACAGGTCATTAAGTGAAAACACTAAAAACGTCTTTTTGACATTTTCAGTTTACATTGTATTTTAGGAAATGTATCAATATGTTTCCAATGGAAACATTTCTTATTTATTGAACTAAACACGTTTTTGTACTTGATTTCCCACTTTCTTCTCATCCTGTTCTTTGGTGGTGAAGTTATCTCCTGCTGAGAACCATTTGTACTCCAAATTAGATGCGGTGTTGTCTTGTTGATTTTTAGAGGCATTTGGAGCAAATGATGAGCATGTTTCAATATCTTCCTAAGCACAAGTGAGATGCTTGAAAGGGCAAAATGAGCCTGGGGTTGAACTTATTGGAGTTCTGATATCTTGTCATGTTTGAATCTCCCCCCCTTCCCTTCCTAATCACAAGTGAGATGCAAGAAAGGGTACCAAACAAAAAATTCAACTTTTGTCAAAAAAAAAAAAATTTGGCACGTTTTTCTATATCATATGATTTTTATATTTTATAAAAAATTATGTATTCTATCACATATTAGATGACTACTGAATAGATCCCACTAGAATCCATCTAATTAGATGGAGGTAGCACTACCCCTCAAAAATGTCAAATGTAGCTTAACGCCTTGATGAACAGGGTATTCACATCATTTCAAATGTCTTTAAGCACATAGAACTCAATACACTCAATAATGTGCCAAGGGGGTAAAAATCAGATGTTATCAATCATAATTGACTTCAATCTTTAAAAAAGCCTTTATAATCATTTGAATATGTAGTAGACAACTTTAATGAATTATTGTTCACAAAGATTTACCAGTATTGGAAGAAACTATAACAATAATTTTGAAAAATCAAGATCTAAGAAATACATATATGGCGTCAACAAAATAGATATGACAATCCAAAGATGATAATTAAATGAGTCAAAAGAAGATTAACTAATTGAAGAGCTTGCTATAAGACCTATTAAAGGCCCAAAGAGTTTTAAGTGAACAAGTGCTAAAAACCATAGTATTACTAGGGACTTGCATTAAAACCCTAAAAGAGCAAAGCCCAAGCAGCCTTATTTAACATTATAAATTAATGAGAGCAACTAGATTTTTGCATTATTAGAAGATGCAAAGCACTCAAATGTTCAATATTTATATATAGGAATATTACAGTTAATATAATATATTTGGACAATCATGATTCTTGTAAGAACATTACAGAAATATAATGTTGATAGGCACACATGTTACACTCGGTGAGTAACTCAAAACCAACGCTTAGTGTTCCTATCAAAGATGCTTGCTCCGTAGGTTGAGATGAAGATCTCAACAAGAAGTGGAAACTGTAACCAAACAAACAAACTTACTGGAACACTAGCAAATAAAATCACAGGAATAACGATCCATTGTCTTCCAGGAAGCATAATGGAAAGCGCTGCACAAAAGGCTATCATCATAGCTGCTATGGAGATGAATAGCATTGAAAGCCCTATGATTAGCTTTGTGGGTAAAGATTTGAGAAAATCATCCTCTGCATAACGAGATGTGAGAATCCCTAGAAACATCAAAACTGAAGTTGTAGAAGAGAAGAGTGATACTGCATCTGATATTATGAATAGCTTAAATAACTTTTGGTTTAGGAACATTGGATAACCTGTTTCATCATTACCACCTGGAAGAGTGAAAGCAGCAGCAAACATCATAGTAACTATGAGAGCAGCTACAACCGTGCTGGAACTGGCGGTTTCTTTCATCCATCTCTCACCCTCTTTTACCAAATCCTTATGGTTTATTGTGAATAGTTCTCTGGGAGTCATACCATCTCTGTTTGTAGATTCCCTCCTACTAGGTTTCATAATACGCTCTACTTCCTGTGTGCACGTACATGTATACTATATATCATAGTTGACTAATCCACTGCAGTGACTATAAATTTCTGTATATTACTTTTGATCTACAGTGCTTTATATTTGTTGAAAAAGTACGACCAAGCATTTTGTCAAGTTTATTTTAGCAGGGTTAATCAATTACACATCTCTATATGTTATCTTTGTTTTTTTTTTTTTTTTTTCTCTGGGAGTCATACCATCTCTGTTTGTAGATTCCCTCCTACTATGTTTCATAAGACGCTCTACTTCCTGTGTGCACGTACATGTATACTATATATCATAGTTGACTAATCCAATGCAGTGACTATAAATTTATGTATATTACTTTTGATCTACAGTACTTTATATTTGTTGAAAAAGTACAACCAAGCAGTTTGTCAAGTTTATTTTAACAGGGTTCATCAATTGCACATCTCTATATGTTATCTTTGTTTTTTTTCGTTTCTCTTTCTTCCTATTTCCTTGATTTTTATTATTTTATTTTACACATAAAATTTAAGTAACTTTATATCAAATGGAATAGTATTATAAAGAAAGCATTAGATGGGAGAAAATCACCTTAAACCACTGTAATTCTCTTTGCATTTGTAAAGCAGCACCTGAGATACGACTAAGCTGTTTGGTTGGTGCTAACATTCCTGCAACGTGTAAAAGGTTATTGCGACGTTTATCTTGACTGGTCGTATGCATATCCGTCTAAGAAAAATATCCGAGTCAGAAACAGGGATGATCCGAAACAGGGTCGCAGTCCAGATATAGTGAATCACTAGGAAACAGTCCCATCGCAGATATAAGGAAAAACATGAAAAATATCCGAGACAGAAACAAGGTCCCGGTCCAGATATAGTGACTCAACAGGAAACAGTCTCATCCCAGATACAGGGAAAAACAAGAAAAATATCCGAGACAGAAACAGGGTCCCGGTCCAGATATAGTGACTCACCAGGAAACAGTCCAATCCCAGATGCATGGAAAACATAGAAAAATATCCGAGTCAGAAACAGGGATGAACAGAAATAGGGTCCCGGTCCAGATATAGTGACTCAAAAGGAAATAGTCTCATCCCAGATTCAGGGAAAAACAAGAAAAATATCCGAGACAGAAACAGGAATGAACTGAAACAGGGTCCCGGTCTAGATATAGTGACTTATAGGAAACTGTCCCATCCCAAATACAGGGAAAAAAAAGAAAAATATCTGAGTCAGAAACAGGGATGAACCGAAACAGGGTCCCGGTCCAGATATAGTGACTCACCAGGAAACTGTCCCGTCACAGATACAGTGGTTCACATGAAAAATATCCGAGTCAGAAACAGGGTTGAACCGAAACAGGGTCCCGGTCCAGATATAGTAACTCACCAGGAAACAGTCCCATCCCAGTTACAGGGAAAAACAAGAAAAATATCCGAGTCAGAAACAGGAATGAACTGAAACAGGGTCCCGGTCCAGATATAGTGACTTACAGGAAACTGTCCCATCCCAGATACAGGGAAAAAAAAAGAAAAATATCTGAGTCAGAAACAGGGATGAACCGAAAAAGGGTCCCGGCCAGATATAGTGACTCACCAGGAAACTGTCCCGTCACAAATACAGTGGTTCACAAGGAAAATATCCGAGTCGGAAACAAGGATGAACCGAAACAGGGTCCCGGACCAGGTACTGTGACTCAGCAGGAAAAAGTTTTATCCCAGATACAGGGAAAAATAAGAAAAATATCCGAGTCAGAAACAGGAATTAACCGAAACAGGGACCCGGTCCCGATATATTGACTCACCAAGAAACTGTCCCGTCACAGATACATTGGTCCACAAGAAAAATATCCGAGTCATAAACAGGGATGAACCGAAACAGGGTCCTGGTCCAGATATAGTGAATCACCAGGAAACAGTCCCATCCCAGATACAAGGAAAAAAAAAAGAAAAATATCCGAGTCAGAAATAGGGATGAACCGAAACAGGGACCCGGTCCAGATATAGTTACTCACCAGGAAACTGTCCCGTCACAAATACAGTGGTTCACAAGAAAAACATCCGAGTCAGAAACAAGGATGAACCGAAACAGGGTCCTGGTCCAGATATAGTGAATCACCAGGAAACAGTCCCATCCCAGATATAAGGAAAAACAAGAAAAATATCCGAGACAGAAACAAGGTCTCGGTCCAGATATAGTGACTCAACAGGAAACAGTCTCATCCCAATACAGGGAAAAACAAGAAAAAAATCCGAGACAGAAACAGGGTCCCGATCCAGATATAGCGACAAACCAGGAAACAATCCAATCCCAGATAGATGGAAAAAATAGAAAAATATCCGAGTCAGAAAAAGCGTCCCGGTCTAGATATAGTGACTCACCAGTAAACAGTCTCATCCCAGATACAGGGAAAAATAAGAAAAATATCCGAGTCAAAAACAGGAATTAACCGAAACAGGGACCCGGTCCCGATATATTGACTCACCAGGAAACTGTCCCGTCACAGATACATTGGTCCACAAGAAAAATATCCGAGTCATAAACAGGGATGAACCGAAACAGGGTCCTGGTCCAGATATAGTGAATCACCAGGAAACAGTCCCATCCCAGATATAAGGAAAAACAAGAAAAATATCCGAGACAGAAACAAGGTCTCGGTCCAGATATAGTGACTCAACAGGAAACAGTCTCATCCCAATACAGGGAAAAACAAGAAAAAAATCCGAGACAGAAACAGGGTCCCGATCCAGATATAGCGACAAACCAGGAAACAATCCAATCCCAGATAGATGGAAAAAATAGAAAAATATCCGAGTCAGAAAAAGGGTCCCGGTCTAGATATAGTGACTCACCAGGAAACAGTCTCATCCCAGATACAGGGAAAAACAAGAAAAATATCCGAGTCTGAAACAGGGATGAACCGAAACAGGTTCCCGGTCCAGATATAGTGACTCAGCAGGAAACAGTCCCATCCCAGTTACAGGGAAAAACAAGAAAAATATCCGAGACAGAAACAGGGTCTCGGTCCAGATATAATGACTCACCAGGAAACTGTCCCGTCACAGATACAGCGGTCCACAAGGAAAATATCTGAGTCAGAAACAGGAATGAACTGAAACAGGGTCCCGGTCCAGATATAGTGACTCACCAGGAAACTGTCCCATCCCAGATACAGGGAAAAAAAAGAAAAATATCCGAGTCAGAAACAGGGATGAACCGAAACAGGGTCCTGGTCCAGATATAGTGAATCACCAGGAAACAGTCCCATCCCAGATATAAGGAAAAACAAGAAAAATATCCGAGACAGAAACAAGGTCTCGGTCCCGATATAGTGACTCAACAGGAAACAGTCTCATCCCAATACAGGGAAAAACAAGAAAAATATCCGAGACAGAAACAGGGTCCCGATCCAGATATAGCGACAAACCAGGAAACAATCAAATCCCAGATAGATGGAAAAAATAGAAAAATATCCGAGTCAGAAAAAGGGTCCCGGTCTAGATATAGTGACTCACCAGGAAACAGTCCCATCCCAGATACAGGGAGAAACATGAAAAATATCCGAGTCAGAAACAGGGATGAAACGAAACAGGGTCCCGGTCCAGATATAGTGACTCACCAGGAAACATTTCCATCCCAGTTACAGGGAAAAACAGGACAAATATCCGAGACAGACACAAGGACTCGGTCCAGATATAGTGACTCACCAGGAAACAGTGCAATCCCAGATACAGGGAAAAAATAGAAAAATATCCAAGACAGAAACAGGTTCCCGGTCCAGATATAGTTACTTACCAGGAAACTGTCCCATCTCAGATACAGGGAAAAACAAGAAAAATATCCGAGTCAGAAACAGGGATGAACCGAAACAGGGTCCCGGTCCAGATATAGTGACTTACCAGGAAACTGTCCACTCCCAGATACAGGGACAAAAACGAAAAATATCCGAGACAGAAACAGGGTGCCGGTCCAGATCTAGTGACTCACCAGGAAACAATCCCATCCCAGATACAGGGAAAAACAAGAAAAATATCCGAGTCTGAAACAGGGATGAACCGAAACAGGTTCCCGGTCCAGATATAGTGACTCACCAGGAAACAGTCCCATCCCAGTTACAGGGAAAAACAAGAAAAATATCCGAGACAGAAATAGGGTCTCGGTCCAGATATAATGACTCACCAGGAAACTGTCCCGTCACAGATACAGTGGTCCACAAGGAAAATATCTGAGTCAGAAACAGGAATGAACCGAAACAGGGTCCCGGTCCAGATATAGTGACTTACCAGGAAAATGTCCACTCGCAGATACAGGTAAAAACAAGAAAAATATCCGAGTCAGAAACAGGAATAAACTGAAACAGGGTCCCGGTCCAGATATAGTGACTTACAGGAAACTGTCCACTCCCAGATACAGGGACAAAAATGAAAAATATCCGAGACAGAAAAAGGGATGAACCGAAACAGGGTCTCGGTCCAGATATAGTGACTCACCAGGAAACATTTCCATCCCAGTTACAGGGAAAAACAAGAAAAATACCCGAGACAGAAACAGGGACTCGGTCCAGATATAGTGACTCACCAGTAAACAGTGCAATCCCAGATACAGGGAAAAAATAGAAAAATATCCAAGACAGAAATAGGTTCCTGTTCTAGATATAGTGACTTACCAGGAAACAGTCCCATCTCAGATACAGGGANTGAACCGAAATAGGTTCCCGGTCCAGATATAGTGACTCACGAGGAAACAGTCCCATCCCAGTTACAGGGAAAAACAAGAAAAATATCCGCGACAGAAATAGGGTCTCGTTCCAGATATAGTGACTCACCATGAAACAGTCTCATCTCAGATACAGGGAAAAACAAGAAAAATATCCGAGTGAGAAACAGGAATGAACTGAAACAGGGTCTCGGTCCAGATATAGTGACGTACAGGAAACTGTCCCATCTCAAATACAGGGAAAAACAAGAAAAATATCCGAGACAGAAACAGGGACTCGGTCCAGATATAGTGACTCACCAGGAAACAGTGCAATCCCAGATACAGGGAAAAAATAGAAAAATATCCAAGACAGAAACAGGTTCCCGGTCCAGATATAGTGACTTACCAGGAAACAGGGATGAACCGAAATAGGTTCCCGGTCCAGATATAGTGACTCACGAGGAAACAGTCCCATCCCAG
>QAOA01000656.1:108031-118612 GCA_003255065.1 Cercis canadensis | reverse complement strand
GGTAAAGTGCAACAAGAGCATAGTTGAAGGGAGTTTTTAAAACTTTTCCGTGTCTGACACAGGGATGAACCGAAACAGGTTCCCGGTCCAGATGTAGTGTCTTACAGGAAACTGTCCCATCCCAGATACAGGGAAAAAAAAGAAAAATGTCTGAGTCAGAAACAGGGATGAACCGAAACAGGGTCCCGGTCCAGATATAGTGACTCACCAGGAAACTGTCCCGTCACAAATACAGTGGTTCACAACAAAAATATCCGAGTCAGAAACAATGATGAACCGAAACAGGGTTCCGGTCCAGATTTGTGACTCAGCAGGAAAAAGTCTCATCCCAGATACAGGGAATAATAAGAAAAATATCCGAGTCAGAAACAGGGTCCCGGTCCAGATATAGTGACTCACCAGGAAACAGTCCCATCCCAGATACAGGGAAAAACAAGAAAAATATCCGAGTCTGAAACAGGGATGAACCGAAACAGGTTCCCGGTCCAGATATAGTGACTCACGAGGAAACAGTCCCATCCCAGTTACAGGGAAAAACAAGAGAAATATCCGAGTCTGAAACAGGAATGAACCGAAACAGGGTCCCGGTCCAGATATAGTGACTTACCAGGAAACAGTCCACTCGCAGATACAGGGAAAAAAAAAAGAAAAATATCCGAGACAGAAACAGGGTACCGGTCCAGATATAGTGACTCACCAGGAAACAGTCCCATCCCAGATACAGGGGAAAACAAGAAAAATATCCGAGACAGAAACAGGGTCCCGGTCAAGATATACTGACTCACCAGGAAACAGTCCCATCCTAGATACAGGGAAAAATAAGAAAAATATCCGAGTCAGAAAGAGGAATGAACTGAAACAGGGTCCCGTTCCAGATATAGTGACTTAGAGAAAACTGTCCCATCCCAGATAAAGGGAAAAAAAAAGAAAAATATCTGAGTCAGAAACAGGGATGAACCGAAACAGGGTCCCGGTCCAGATATAATGGCTCACCAAGAAACAGTCTCATCCCAGATACAGGGAAAAACAAGAAAAATATCCGAGACAGAAACAGGGTCCCGGTCCAGATATAGTGACTCACCAGGAAACAGTCCCATCCCAGATACAGGGAAAAACAAGAAAAATATCCGAGACAGAAACAGGGTCCTGGTCCAGATATAGTGACTCACCAGGAAACAGTCCCATCCCAGATACAGGGAAAAACAAGAAAAATATCCAAGTCAGAAACAGGAATGATTTGAAACAGGGTCCCGGTCCAGATGTAGTGTCTTACAGGAAACTGTCCCATCCCAGATACAGGGAAAAAAAAGAAAAATATCTGAGTCAGAAACAGGGATGAACCGAAACAGGGTCCCGGTCCAGATATAGTGACTCACCAGGAAACTGTCCCGTCACAAATACAGTGGTTCACAAGGAAAATATCCGAGGGAGAAACAATGATGAACCGAAACAGGGTCCCGGTCCAGATATAGTGCTCACCAGGAAACACTCCCATCCCAGATACAGGGAAAAACAAGAAAAGTATCCGAGTCTGAAACAGGGATGAACCGAAACAGGTTCCCGGTACAGATATAGTGACTCACGAGTAAACAGTCCCATCCCAGTTATAGGGAAAAACAAGAAAAATATCCGAGTCTGAAACTGGAATGAACCGAAATAGGGTCCCGGTCCAGATATAGTGACTTACCAGGAAACAGTCCACTCCCAGATACAGGGACAAAAAAGAAAAATATCAGAGACAGAAACAGGGTCCCGGTCCAGATATAGTGACTCAACAGGAAACAGTCCCATCCCAGATACAGGGAAAAACAAGAAAAATATCCGAGACTGACACAGGGATGAACCGAAACAGGTTCCCGGTCCAGATATAGTGACTCACCAGGAAACAGTCCCATCCGAGTTACAGGGAAAAACAAGAAAAATATCCGAGACAGAAATAGGGTCTCGGTCCAGATATAGTGACTCACCAGGAAACAGTCACATCCCAGTTACATTGAAAAACAAGAAAAATATCCGAGTCTGAAACAAGAATGAACCGAAACAGGGTCCCGGTCCAGATATATTGACTTACCAGGAAACAGTCCACTCCCAGATACAGGGAAAAAAAAAAAGAAAAATAACCGAGAAAGAAACAGGGTCCCAGTCCAGATATAGTGACTCACTAGGAAACAGTCCCATCCCAGATACTGGAAAAAACAAGAAAAATATCCGAGTCTGAAACAGGGATGAACCGAAACAGGTTACTGGTCCAGATATAATGACTCACCAGGAAACAGTCCCATCCCAGATATAGGGAAAAACAAGAAAAATATCCGTGTCTGACATAGGGATGAACCGAAACAGGTTCCCGGTCCAGATATAGTGACTTACAAGGAAACAGTCCCATCCCAGTTACAGGGAAAAACTAGAGAAATATCCGCGTCAGAAACAGGGATGAACCGAAACAGGGTCTCGGTCCAGATATAATGACTCACCAGGAAACTGTCCCGTCACAGATACAGTGGTCCACAAGGAAAATATCTGAGTCAGAAACAGGAATGAACCGAAACAGGGTCCCGGTCCAGATATAGTGACTTACCAGGAAACAGTCCACTCCCAGATACAGGGAAAAAAAAGAAAAATATCCGAGACAGAAACAGGGTCCCGGTCCAGATATAGTGACTCACCAGGAAACAGTCCCATCCCAGATACAGGGACAAAATAGAAAAATATCCGCGTCAGAAACAGGGATGAACCGAAACAGGGTCTCGGTCCAGATATAATGACTCACCAGGAAACTGTCCCGTCACAGATACAGTGGTCCACAAGGAAAATATCTGAGTCAGAAACAGGAATGAACCGAAACAGGGTCCCGGTCCAGATATAGTGACTTACCAGGAAACAGTCCACTCCCAGATACAGGGAAAAAAAAGAAAAATATCCGAGACAGAAACAGGGTCCCGGTCCAGATATAGTGACTCACCAGGAAACAGTCCCATCCCAGTTACAGGGAAAAACAAGAAAAATATCCAGACAGAAATAGGGTCTCGGTCCAGATATAGTGACTCACCAGGAAAAAGTCCCATCCCATATACAGGGAAAAACAAGAAAAATATCCGAGTCAGAAACAGGAATTATCAGATATAGTGACTCACCAGGAAACAGTCCTCTCCCAGATACAGGGTTAAACAAGAAAAATATCCGAGACAGAAACAGGGTCCCGGTCCAGATATAGTGACTCACCAGGAAACAGACCCATCCCAGATACAGGGAAAAACAAGAAAAATATACGAGACAAAAACAGGGTCCCGGTCCAGATATAGTGACTCACTAGGAAACAGTCCCATCCCAGATACAGGGAAAAACAAGAAAAATATCCTAGTCAGAAACAGGAATGAACTGAAACAGGGTCCCGGTCCAGATATAATGACTCACCAGGAAACTGTCCCGTCACAGATACAGTGGTCCACAAGGAAAATATCTGAGTCAGAAACAGAAATGAACCGAAACAGGGTCCCGGTCCAGATATAATGACTCACCAGGAAACTGTCCCGTCATAGATACAGTTGTCCACAAGGAAAATATCTGAGTCAGAAACTGAAACGAACCGAAACAGGGTCCCGGTCCAGATATAGTGACTTACCAGGAAACAGTCCACTTCCAGATACAGGGAAAAAAAAGAAATATATCCGAGACAGAAACAGGGTCCCGGTCCAGATATAGTGACTCACCAGGAAACAGTCCCATCCCAGATACTAGGAAAACTAAGAAAAATATCCAAGTCTGAAACAGGGATGAACCGAAACAGGTTCCCGGTCCAGATATAGTGACACACGAGGAAACAGTCCCATCCCAGTTACAGGGAAAAACAAGAAAAATATCCGAGTCTGAAACAGGAATGAACCGAAACAGGGTCCCGGTCCAGATATAGTGACTTACCAGGAAACAGTCCACTCCCAGATAAAGGGAAAAAAAAGAAAAATATCGGAGACAGAAACAGGGTACCGGTCCAGATATAGTGACTCACCAGGAAACAGTCTCATCCCAGATACAGGGGAAAACAAGAAAAATATCCGAGACAGAAACAGGGTCCCGGTCCAGATATAATGGCTCACCAGGAAACAGTCTCATCCCAGATACAGGGAAAAACAAGAAAAATATCCGAGACAGAAACAGGGTCCCGGTCCAGATATAGTGACTCACCAGGAAACAGTCCCATCCCAGATAAAGCGAAAACAAGAAAAATATCTGAGACAGAAACAGGGTCCCGGTCCAGATATTGTGACTCACCAGGAAACAGTCCCATCCCAGATACAGGGAAAAACAAAAAAAAAATATCCTAATCAGAAACAAGAATGAACTGAAACAGGGTCCCGGTCCAGATATAATGACTCACCATCCCGGTCCAGATATACTGACTCACCAGGAAACAGTCCCATCCTAGAAACAGGGAAAAATAAGAAAAATATCCGAGTCAGAAACAGGAATGAACTGAAACAGGGTCCCGTTCCAGATATAGTGACTTACAGGAAACTGTCCCATCCCAGATACAGGGAAAAAAAAGAAAAATATCTGAGTCAGAAACAGGGATGAACCGAAACAGGGTCCCGGTCAAGATATAATGGCTCACCAAGAAACAGTCTCATCCCAGATACAGGGAAAAACAAGAAAAATATCCGAGACAGAAACAGGGTCCTGGTCCAGATATAGTGACTCACCAGGAAACAGTCCCATCCCAGATACAGGGAAAAACAAGAAAAATATCCGAGTCAGAAACAGGAATGAACTGAAATAGGGTCCCGGTCCAGATGTAGTGTCTTACAGGAAACTGTCCAATCCCAGATACGGTGAAAAAAAAGAAAAATATCTGAGTCAGAAACAGGGATGAACAAAAACAGGGTCCCAGTCCAGATATAGTGACTCACCAGGAAACAGTCCCGTCACAAATACAGTGGTTCACAAGAAAACTATCCGAGTCAGAAACAAGGATGAACCGAAACAGGGTTCCGGTCCAGATATTGTGACTCAGCAGGAAAAAGTCTCATCCCAGATACAGGGAAAAACAAGAAAAATATCCGAGTCAGAAACAGGAATGAACTGAAATAGGGTCCCGGTCCAGATGTAGTGTCTTACAGGAAACTGTCCCATCCCAGATACAGGAAAAAAAAAGAACAATATCTGAGTCAGAAACAGGAATGAACCGAAACAGGGTCCCGGTCCAGATATAGTGACTCACCAGGAAACTGTCCCGTCACAAATACAGTGGTTCACAAGAAAAATATCCGAGTTAGAAACAATGATGAACCGAAACAGGGTTCCGGTCCAGATATTGTGACTCAGCAGGAAAAAGTCTCATCCCAGATACAGGGAATAATAACAAAAATATCCGAGTCAGAATCAGGGTTCCGGTCCAGATATAGTGACTCACCAGGAAACAGTCCCATCCCATATACAGGGAAAAACAAGAAAAATATCCGAGTCTGAAACAGGAATGAACCGAAACAGGGTTCCGGTCTAGATATAGTGACTTACCAGGAAACAGTCCACTCCCAGATACAGGGACAAAAAAGAAAAATATCCGAGACAGAAATAGGGTCCCGGTCCAGATATAGTGACTCACCAGGAAACAGTCCCATCCCAGATATAGGGAAAAACAAGAAAAATATCCGAGACAGAAACAGGGTCCCGGTCCAGATATAATGACTCACCAGGAAACAGTCCCTTCCTAGATACAGGGAAAAATAAGAAAAATATCCGAGTCAGAAACAGGAATGAACTGAAACAGGGTCCCGTTCCAGTTATAGTGACTTACAGGAAACTGTCCCATCCCAGATACAGGGAAAAAAAAGAAAAATATCTGAGTCAGTAACAGGGATGAACCGAAACAGGGTCCCGGTCCAGATATAATGGCTCACCAGGAAACAGTCTCATCCCAGATACAGGGAAAAACAAGAAAAATATCCGAGTCTGAAACAGGAATGAACCGAAACAGGGTCCCGGTCTAGATATAGTGACTTACCAGGAAACAGTCCACTCCCAGACACAGGGACAAAAAAGAAAAATATCCGAGACAGAAACAGGGTCCCGGTCCAGATATAGTGACTCACCAGGAAACAGTCCCATTCCAGTTACAGGGTAAAACAAGAAAACTATCCGAGTCTGAAACAGGAATGAACCGAAACAGGGACCCGGTCTAGATATAGTGACTTACCAGGAAACAGTCCACTCCCAGATACAGGGACAAAAAAGAAAAATATCCGAGACAGAAACAGGGTCCCGGTCCAGATATAGTGACTCACCAGGAAACAGTCCCATCCCAGATACAGGGAAAAACAAGAAAAATATCCGAGTCTGAAACAGGGATGAACCGAAACAGGTTCCCGGTCCAGATATAGTGACTCACCAGGAAACAGTCCCATCCCAGATATAGGGAAAAACAAGAAAAATATCCGTGTCTGACACAGGGATGAACCGAAACAGGTTCCCGGTCCAGATATAGTGACTCACCAGGAAACAGTCCCATCCCAGTTACTGGGAAAAACAAGAAAAATATCCGAGACAGAAACAGGGTCTCGGTCCATATATAATGAGTCACCAGGAAACTGTCCCGTCACAGATACAGTGGTTAATGACTCACCAGGAAATTGTCCCGTCACAGATACAGCGATCCACAAGGAAAATATCCGAGTCAGAAACAGGAATGAACTGAAACAGGGTCCCGATCCAGATATAGTGACTCACCATGAAACTGTCCCATCCCAGATACAGGGAAAAAAAAAGAAAAATATCCGAGTCAGAAAAAGGGATGAACCGAAACAGGGTCCCGGTCCAGATATAGTGACTCACCAGGAAACAGTCCCATCCCAGATACAGGGAAAAACAAGAAAAATATCAGAGTCTGAAACAGGGATAAACCGAAACTGGTTCCCGGTCCAGATATAGTGACTCACGAGGAAACAGTCCCATCCCAGATACAGAGAAAAACAAGAAAAATATCTGTCCCGGTCCAGATGTAGTGTCTTACAGGAAACTGTCTCATCCCAGCTACAGGAAAAAAAAGAAAAATATCTGAGTCAGAAACAGGGATGAACCGAAACAGGGTCCCGGTCCAGATATAGTGACTCACCAGGAAACAGTCCCATCCCAGATACAGGGAAAAACAAGAAAAATATCCGTGTCTGACACAGGGATGAACCGAAACAGGTTCCCGATCCAGATATAGTGACTCACCAGGAAACAGTCCCATCCCAGTTACTGGGAAAAACAAGAAAAATATCCGAGACAGAAACAGGGTCTCGGTCCAGATATAATGACTCACCAGGAAACTGTCCCGTCACAGATACAGTGGTCCACAAGGAAAATATCCGAGTCAGAAATAGGAATGAACCGAAACAGGGTCCCGGTCCAGATATAGTGATTTACCAGGAAACTGTCCACTCCCAGATACAGGGAAAAAAAAGAAAAATATCCGAGACATAAAAGAAAATTATCCGAGACAGAAACAGGGTCCCGGTCCAGATATACTGACTCAACAGGAAACAGTCCTCTCCCAGATACAGGGGAAAACAAGAAAAATATCCGAGACAGAAACAGGGTCCCGGTCCAGATATAGTGACTTACAGGAAACTGTCCCATCCCAGATACAGGGAAAAAAAAGAAAAATATCTGAGTCAGAAACAGGGATGAACCGAAACAGGGTCCCGGTCCAGATATAGTGACTCACCAGGAAACAGTCCCATCCCAGATAGAGGGAAAAACAAGAAAAATATCCGAGACAGAAACAGGGTCCCGGTCCAGATATAGTGACTCTCCAAGAAACCGTCCCATCCCAGATAAAGCGAAAAACAAGAAAAATATCTGAGACAGAAACAGGGTCCCGGTCCAGATATAGTGACTCACCAGGAAACAGTCCAATCCCAGATACAGGGAAAATATAGAAAAATATCCGAGTCAGAAACAGGGATGAACCGAAACAGGGTCCCGGTCCAGATATAGTGACTCACCAGGAAACAGTCCCATCCCAGATACAGGGAAAAAAAAGAAATATATCCGACACAGAAACAGGGTCCCGGTCCAGATATAGTGACTCACCAGGAAACAGTCTCATCCCAGATACTGGGAAAACCGAGAGAAATATCCGATTCTGAAACAGGGATGAACCGAAACAGGTTCCCGGTCCAGATATAGTGACACACGAGTAAACAGTCCCATCCCAGTTACAGGGAAAAACAAGAAAAATATCCGAGTCTGAAACAGGAATGAACCGAAACAGGGTCCCGGTCCAGATATAGTGACTTACCAGGAAACAGTCCACTCCCAGATACAGGGAAAAAAAAGAAAAATATCCGAGTCAGAATCAGGGTTCTGGTCCAGATATAGTGACTCACCAGGAAACAGTCCCATCCCATATACAGGGAAAAACAAGAAAAATATCCGAGTCTGAAACAGGAATGAACCGAAACAGGGTCCCGGTCTAGATATAGTGACTTACCAGGAAACAGTCCACTCCCAGATACAGGGACAAAAAAGAAAAATATCCGACACAGAAACAGGTTCCCGGTCCAGATATAGTGACTCACCAGGAAACAGTCTCATCCCAGATACAGGGGAAAACAAGAAAAATATCCGAGACTGAAACAGGGATTAACCGAAACAGGGTCCCGGTCCAGATATAATGACTCACCAGGAAACTGTCACGTCATAGATACAGTTGTCCACAAGAAAAATATCCGAGTCTGAAACAGGAATGAACCGAAACAGGGTCCCGGCCTAGATATAGTGACTTACCAGGAAACAGTCCACTCCCAGATACAGGGTAGGGAAAAACAAGAAAAATATCCGAGACAGAAATAGGGTCTCGGTCAAGATATAGTGACTCAGCAGGAAACAATCCCATCCCAGTTACTGAGAAAAACAAGAAAAATATCCGAGACAGAAACAGGGTCTCGTTCCAGACATAATGACTCACCAGGAAACTGTCCCGTCACAGATACAGTGGTTCACAAGGAAAATATCTGAGTCAGAAACAGGAATGAACCGAAACAGGGTCCCGGTCCAGATATAGTGACTTACCAGGAAACAGTCCACTCCCAGATACAGGGAAAAAAAAGAAAAATATCCGAGACAGAAACAAGGTCCCGGTCCAGATATAGTGACTCACCAGGAAACAGTCCTCTCCCAGATACAGGGGAAAACAAGAAAAATATCTTAGACAGAAACAGGGTCCCGGTCCAGATATAGCGACTCACCAGGAAACATTCTCATCCCAGATACAGGGAAAAACAAGAAAAATATCCTAGACAAAAACAGGGTCCCGGTCCAGATATAGTGACTTACCAGGAAACAGTCCACTCCCAGATTCAGGGAAAAAAAAGAAAAATGTCCGAGACAAAAACAGGGTCCCGGTCCAGATATAGTGACTCACCTGGAAACAGTTCTCTCCTAGATACAGGGGAAAACAAGAAAAATATCCGAGACAGAAACAGGGTCCCGGTCCAGATATAGTGACTCACCAGGAAACATTTCCATCCCAGATACAGGGAAAAACAAGAAAAATATCCGAGACAGAAACAGGGACTCGGTCCAGATATAGTGACTCACCAGGAAACATTCCAATCCCAGATACAGGGAAAAAATAGAAAAATCTCCGAGTCAGAAACAGGGATGAACCGAAACAGGGTCCCGGTCCAGATATAGTAACTCACCAGGAAACTGTCCCGTCACAGATACAATGGTCCACAAGGAAAATATCAGTGTCAGAAACAGGAATGAACCGAAACAGGGTCCCGGTCCAGATATAGTGATTTACCAGGAAACATTCCACTCCCAGATACATACCGAAACAGCGTCCCGGTCCAGATATAGTGACTTACCAGGAAACATTCCACTCCCAGATACAGGGAAAAGAAAGAAAAATATCCGAGACAGAAACAGGGTCCCGGTCTAGATATAGTGACTCACCCTGAAACAGTCCCATCCCAGATACTGGGAAAAATAAGAAAAATATCCGAGACAGAAACAGGGATGAACCGAAACAGGTTCCCGGTCCAGATATAGTGACTCACCAGGAAACTGTCCCATCCCAGTTACAGGGAAAAACAAGAAAAATATCCGAGTCTGAAACAGGGATGAACCGAAACAGGTTCCCGGTCCAGATATAGTGACTCACCAGGAAACTGTCCCATCCCAGTTACAGGGAAAAACAAGAAAAATATGAGAGACAGAAACAAGGTCTCGTTCCAGATATAGTGACTCACCAGGAAACTGTCCCATCCCCGATACAGGGAAAAAATAGAAAAATAACCAAGTCAGAAACAGGGATGAACCGAAACAGGGTCTCGGTCCAGATATATATCCGAGACAGAAACTGGGTCCCGGTCCAGATATAGTGACTCACCAAGAAACAGTCCCATCCCAGATTTAGGGAAAAACAAGAAAAATATCCGAGTCTGAAAAAGGGATGAACCGAAACAGGCTCCCGGTCCAGATATAGTGACTCATTAGGAAACAGTCCCATCCCAGTTACAGGGAAAAACAAGAAAAATATTCGAGACAGAAACAGGGTCTCGGTCCAGATATAATGACTCACCAGGAAACTGTCCC
>QAOA01000653.1:0-14364 GCA_003255065.1 Cercis canadensis | reverse complement strand
AATGAACTTCGAAATTGGTCTAGAACCCTACCCCCAGTACTAAATGTTGATTCAGAGGACACTGTTGATACAGGAATAGGCAAAATATCCTTAGCAATATAAGATAAAACATGATATTTATCTTGCTTCCCTCTCCACCAGTTAAGGATATTAAACTCATCATGCTGTTCTTCAACATCATCCTCTAAGTACCTTTCCCATTCAGATTTCCTCACATCTTTTTGCTGACTCCGCCTCTTTATCTGATATCGTAAGGCCACACTTGTAGTTTGATCAATACTTCCCACAGAGGGCATGCTCACACCACTAGAATCCTTTGAGTCATTAGGGATAGGATGCAAACTTGAATAAGTCTCAAAGAGCCTATGCAAAACCTCCTTTAATTTCTCTAGCATATGACCTCCCTGTTCTCTACCATACATATCTTCAAAACAGAATTCCACAAATGCAAGCTTATATCTTGGATCAAGCACCACAGCCACAAACAAGAAATAATTCATGTTATGCCCATCATCCCAATATTTATCAAATTTTCTTGTCATTGATTCAACCATAGACCTCAATACAATATCACCACATTGCATCCAGTTCTGTAATTGGATCAAGCACCACAGCCACAAACAAGAAATAATTCATGTTATGCTCATCATCCCAATATTTATCAAATTTTCTTTTCATTGATTCAGCCATAGACCTCAATACAATATCACCACATTGCATCCAGTTCTGTAAGGTCAGCTTGATTTCACACAGTTTTTCAAAAAATGCATTTGCTGTAATATGCAAAGAGCCAGAGAAATCAAGGGTAACCTCATAAAAAATCTGCAGAAACTTTATAAACACACGTGCACGTTCCCAATCATCTGAAGTTGGAGGGAAATCATTACCAAAAGAAAGTATATAATGAGGATCATCATCCTCAAGCCGTGTAAAAGCCTTCTCAAATTTTACAACAGCTTCTAACATTAGATAAGTTGAATTCCATCTTGTTGGACAATCAAGACACACAGAATGCTTACATTCTATATTTGTAAAATCAATAGCTTGCTTAAAAACAGCCGTCCTAGAAGGAGATGCCTTCACATACTTAACTGCTGCCCTAATTCTAGCAATTGAAGGGTCTATCTCTTTTAAACCATCACTAACAATCAAATTTAAAATATGAGCAGAACACCTCAAATGCATGAATTCCCCTTTCAAGATAGTGTCATTCCAATCATTTAACCTCCTAACCAAATATGCAAGGGCAACAGTGTTTAAGCTAGCATTATCTATGGTTATAGTGCAAACCTTAGAAATGCCC
Source organism: Cercis canadensis (assembly GCA_003255065.1). Classification (NCBI taxonomy): domain Eukaryota; kingdom Viridiplantae; phylum Streptophyta; class Magnoliopsida; order Fabales; family Fabaceae; genus Cercis; species Cercis canadensis. The sequence goes on along the minus strand of QAOA01000653.1, from coordinate 13,061 downwards.
TAATCCTTAATTGTCCTCTCTAGAGCTTTCCCTATTGTATCCCCTTTATGATCAGATATTAAAGAGAATGACAATATTTTCTTATTTAACTCCCAATTACAACCAATGTAATGCGCAGTCACACACATATAATTGAAGTTTTGAATAGATGTCCAAGTGTCAGTTGTAAGACAAACCATTTGACCAGAAGATGAAAAATAATTTTTCAGTTGCTGCCTCTCATCCAAATACAGTTTCATGACATCTTTAGCAACAGTTATCCTAGAAGGAACCTGAAACTTTGGTTGTGCTACATGCATAAAGTTTCTAAAACCTTCATTCTCCACAAACTTAAATGACAATTCATCTGTACATATCATCCTAGCAAGTGCATGTCTACATTCTTCTTGACAAAAAGAAACCAACTTCATTGTCTTCTCATTCCCCTCATCTTCCGGTTTAGACATATAACCAACTTGTCTTTGTTTCTTATCAGTTTTTTTATTACTAGGATTTATTGGACAAACAGGCAAATGAGACTTCATAGATGAAGTCCCATTCTTACCAGAAGCAGCTGCATAAGACTTCCCACAATAGTTACATGCAGCTCTCTTAGAGTTTTTAATCTTAGTAAAATGACTCTAAACAATAGACCTGATTCTAGAGCTAGAGGATGCATTAACTGTTACCTCGGTGCCTTTTTGGTTGTCATCAATTTGCATTTGACTACTATTATCATCTAGATTACTTCCCACAAGTGTGCCCGTAGATTGGATTGTTCCATGGGGCATGACTTCAAATTCTTTATCCATATTCCAAGTTGCACAAGCTGTTCCATTAGTAATGTTCCATTAGTAATTGTAGCAGCTACTAATCAGTCTAATATAGCCAAATAAGTTTTACTAAATGGGAGAAAAGTAAATAGTCAATATAACATGACAGCTAATAGTGCATTTTCAAGTGCAATTTTACTGCACTATAACAATCAAATGATAAGCAAATAGCATACAATATATTTATAGGCTAGAAAGCAAAAGGTTCAGCAGGTATGCTAAGCCTACGTAGCTTATGAACCCCAAAGAAAAAAAGAGAAGGATACTAGAACATTGTACTGAATCTCATTCTTTCACATGATTTATCCAAGTAATTCCGTATGAATCTCATTCTTTCACATTGACTTTCATCTCTTTCCTGAAGATACAGTGAATCCAATAATCCAATTCGTCTTTATGACCTTGATAAATAATTTTACTTAGTCAAATACAAAACAATACACCATGGCATAGATGATTTATAATTCATGGATCACCTAGAATTTTCCACTGACTGATAGCTTCTCACTGTTGAGCTAACCCCATGTATTCTTTGATCATTTTGGTTGATTAAAAACNAAGTTGCACAAGCTGTTCCATTAGTAATTGTAGCAGCTACTAATCAGTCTAATATAGCCAAATAAGTTTTACTAAATAGGAGAAAAGTAAATAGTCAATATAACATGATAGCTACTAATCATTTTTTCTTTTAAATGCAGAAGAGGGGAATATATGATCACAATTGTTCTAATGCTCAACTTAGTTATCTATCTTGGACAAGTGAATCATTTTGTTTACTTAACTTTGCCCCATTTTGTTAAGAAGTGCCTTTATGCATAAGGTTCATTTTGTGTCCAACCCTCTATTTTTGTAGACTCTTTTGAACATAGAGTTTTTATGCCATCATGTATCAATTTTACTATTCTATAACTCTACAGTAACTGTAAACATATGACGTTTATCAACATTAACACAATATAAAATCAACTAAAATATAGTTAGTTATTTCAAGAAAAAAAAAACTATTGAATTATGTTTTGAAGAGAAAAAGACTCTCAAGTGGAAAATTTAATCTAGCATGTATAACATAAATAGTACTTATCCAAGAACGATAATAACAACTTAGCTTAATTATCATAAGATAATAAAGTACTTATGGCTCTCTAATCCACAAGCAATGCTTCTTCATAATATTGCCAGTAAATGCTTTGTGGGGAAACTATGTTCAGCTACATCAACTCTTCTTTTATGAGTTAGATTATGTACTATGGCAGGGTTTTGGTAAATTATGCAGCATTCAACTGGATTTCACGTTGGAAAGCTGAATTGGGATAACAGTTGACTCTGCAGGAAAAGTGAGGAGACTTTTACTTAATTGCTACATGCGCACCCCCAAATAAAATAATAAATAAATAAAAGAAGAGAAAGAAAAAGAAACTAAGAAAGGTACTGATAGGTTTTGATACATACTGAGACATGGATTCCAAGACAAGAACCAAATAATAAATGAGGTGGTGAAGGTTTAGTATTTCCAAACATTATAGCAAGAAGTGGTTTGTTTCCTATTAGCGACATGTCAATCAAAATGCTCCCAGTTCTGGTGCTCATTGCACATCCTTCTTTTTTGTGGAAGAGTTGTCCAGCCTTGCCACAAGCCTTTAACAAGCCAACAGAGTTATTAAATTCAGGTTGGGGCCGCTTAGCTGTGCTTTTAGGGTAATATGGATGGGCCTAACATTCTTTGTGTGAAGGGTCTGCTTTCAAGTCAGTGCATTTCATATGACCTAACTAGTGCTTGTTGTCCTGTCTACTTTTACTCCTCACGTAGTGGGTACTTTCTTTTAAGGGGTTGCTCTTGTTTGTCTACAATGTACTTTAGTTTTTTTCCTGCTTGTTATTTGGGGAAAGCCCACTTGCATATAAAAAAATGAGAGACAAGTGATAATCTTATTCTGGGAAGACATGGTCATTCATCTGCAACTTGTTGCTTTGGGAGCTAGAATGATTTGACTGAACTCTCATGAATAAGAAAGAGTTATCTTGCCTAACAATGATTTTTTGACAAAAACAATGATTTTTTGATCTTTCCAAATAAAACTTTCATGACTATTATTCTAATCTGTGGTTTGTATTAACTTTTACAAACAAAACTTAGTGAGATTGTTGAAGGATGCAGGCACAAAAGCAAATATTGTATCCTTCTCTAGTATTCATCCCTCCCACCTTGTGTTTTGGTTTACATAATAATATAATATATGCTAGAGATTACTACCTAAGACACGCACAAACACATGACACAGAGATTAATCTTAGTTTATATAGAGTCAGAGTGATTACCTTGTTGCCCAATCTGTTTTGGATTCCTCATGACACAGAGATTAATCTTAGTTTATATAGAGTCAGAGTGATTATCTTGTTGCCCAATCTGTTTTGGATTCCCAAAGAGGGAGGAGCTAGATTTATTAATTGGCAGGTCACTTTTTATTGGCTAAATTGGGTAGGCTAGTATCATAATATACTGTCCACAAAACAGAAAAAAAAAATAAAAAAAATCAATGCAGCAGAATAGATGCCAACAGCTGATGCAAGAATCCAAACAGAAAAAAAAAAACCACAAAATAAAGCTCCAGAAAGAGAAGTGACTCAATTCAGAAAAGTAATGGTACGAGTTATGATATTGCTACTAGCAGTTGAACAGCTTGTCAATTCTCTGTTTCAACAAAATCATCATCCCCTTTTGACCACGTTTGATTTTACATGTATCTAATTAATTCTATCACTACCTATAACTGTTTGATATAACTCTTTTAGAAGCAAACTACGGTGCTCATTGCCCAAATTTTCACCTTGTGTCAACATCGACTATGATTACTGCTTTTTCAGCAATTTTTTTGTTTTGATTAACAAAAGAAAATTGCATCTATTTGAAGTAATATCTTAGTTTACATAGAGTCAGAGTGATTACCTTAGTGAGATTAATCTTAGTTTATACCCTAATAATAATATACTGTCCACAAAACAGATATCAATAAAATTCAATGCAGCAGAATTGAGTAGGCTAGTATCATAATATACTGTCCACAAAACAGATATCAATAAAATTCAATGCAGCAGAATTGAGTAGGCTAGTATCATAATATACTGTCCACAAAACAGAAAAAAAAAATAAAATTCAATGCAGCAGAATAGATGCCAACAGCTGATGCAAGAATCAAACAAAAAAAAAAAAATTAAGACAACACTATTAACAAGTCATTCTACTTCATTATAAACAGAACCAGAACTTCAAACATATAAACAGAACTTCGAACATAGTGAGTAAATAAACCAGAACCAGAACTTCAACATATAAGCAGAAAATCCCAGGATGTGAAGGTCACAGACTCACAGGAGAGACAATATTGATGAGTTTTCTGATCATTCTTGTGCAACTTAGCTGCCTTATTAATTTAATTAAACATCTATAAACTATATGCCATATGAACATCACAACTCACAAGAGGTCAAACATCACTAAAAATGGAAGAGCTTGATACTCGAGAGCAACAAACTAGAACCAGAAATTGAAGGTATATCCAACATATATCGACAGAAATGAAGGAGTATTGAACTTATAACCAGAGAAATTGAAGGTCACAAACTCACAGTACCTTATGAAGAAAAACCTAATCGAATGATTCTTGGCCAAAAGCTTATCCACGATGGCGGCGACAGCGAGGCGGCAAAGGCAACGACGGCAAGGCAGCACAGGCGACCACAGTGAGGCGGCACAGGCGACCACGGTGAGGCGGCACAAGCGACCACGGTGAGGGCTTTAAGTCCCAGTATGGAGGATAGTCAGAGAATGGGAGGGCGAGACTTGAGAGAAGGAGAGGAAGAAAGGGGAGGATTTTGGATTTGTGTGAAAGTGTCGAGGAGAGTTAGGGTTAGGGTGGGAAAGGCAAGGCAAGGTTAAGACTTAAGACTTCAGAAGGCACTAAAACGACGTCGTTTCCCTTATACTCGGTTCGGTCCGGTTTATCACCGATTTTTCTTCATAGGAACTGAAAACCGAACCGAATGCTTCGGTTTTATTAATTTTCAAACCGAAAACCAATCGAATCATGTCTCTTGGTTCAGTCCGGTTTCCTCCAGTTCGGTCTGGTTCGGTCGGTTTTAGCGGTTTGGCTGACTTCCCTTACACCCCTACATGAGACAATGAAACTAGGGGTGAAAGTTGGTTTGGTTCTCTAGTTTTATGACCGAACCGACGGGTCGGTTTGAGAAAAATGTAAATCGAAAAATGTGCATTTGGTTCCTGAAGTGAACCGCCCAGGTTCGATTTGGTCGGTTTTGTACAATGGACAAGACAGAAGTCAGCAAAACTGGTAAGAAGCAGAGCAACAATTACATGCCTAAAATATTTCATAACAAGAGAATGCAATTTACAGAGAACAAGATTACCAAAGAAACAGACAAAAACTCAAATAGAGGAGGTAGAGTGTGAGTGAAACCAAGAAATAGAGAAACAGAGCATGAAGTGGGAGAGAGCCAGCGAGAGCAAAGATTGAAATCGAAAGAGAAGAGCAGAAGGGGAATAGAGGATGAGGAGGCAAAACAAAACAAGACGAATGGGTGTGACTAATTTCCAACCTAGTTTAGTTTCAGAGAAATAATAGATATGTACCCCAAAAAAGAGAAATAATAGAATAGCATGCTACAACATTTAAATATATTAAGTAATATTATAATAAATATAAAATATATGCACCGAATATATATATAATGAGAATTTTATAATATTAATATGTCATATTATATTAACGTGATAAATATATATAACTTTTATATTTTATTAAATATAAATATAAATATAATTTATTTTATTTTATTTTTTTAAATAAATTAAAAAATAATTAATCTTTAAATATATTATTTATATATTAATTATTTTTATATAATATGACATATTACATAAATATAAAAAATATATAAAAAATCTCCTCAATAATCCGTTTAGTTTGATTTCTTTCGATTCAAATTTTTTAAAACTGAACCAATCGGTTTTAATAAATTAAGAACCGATTCTGATCGATTTTGATCGGTTTCGGCTCAATCGATTTATGTCGGTTTCTTAGACCAATATATCCATGATCCAACTTGTATTCCATGCATCACCGCCGATAACCGACCTTAACGGTTTGTCCTCTATTATCTTATAACGAGACCAACAATTCCTTGTGATGATATGCCTCTGTTTGTCGGTGAACATAATCTGACCTTGCAAAACGACAACATTGTTTGATTTTTCCAACACCCAGAATTGACGTGTCATTGGAAGGACACGTGGAGCACAAAGAAGACCAGTTGCCCTACTATATAAACCCACAACCAAGTTCGTTATATATCCAATCCAACATAAGGAGAAAATAAACGTGATCGAGCGTTTTCTATTATTTTCCATCGCAGTTGCCACCCTCTTTCCAGTGGTGTTACTACGGCAAATTTAGGCTGCACAGAAAGCAAAATCCACTGTATTCATAAGGATCGCTTGTGGTGGTAATTTTCGTCACTAATTTCAACGTAAAATTTTCAACCATACATGCTCACTGCTTTCTTGCTAGCTAGCTTGGATTTTTTCTTTCCTTTTCTCCCCACCTTCTTTGATCATGTTCCTCTATATATAGCTACAGGTAATTTTCGTAAGAAGAAAGTGGTTTGGTTTGGTTTAGGAGTTATTGTCTTCAAAGCGAATATAAGCAAAACAGGAATTGATATGTCTGAAAATTAGAATTCTAGTTGTCTCTCCCTTTAACCCCTTGAACAATATGGGAAAATAATTTGCATATGCTATTCTATGAGCACGAAAAGTGGAAATGTAATATTTTCTTCTATCCATTTTGCGGCAAATATTTATATGGTGATGGAAAATACACAATGTTTGAAGCTCATGTTCATGGCAACATGCCAAAGGCTTTCAGTTTTTAAAAGGTGATATTATCCTAATACCTAAAGCCTTAGGAAAGAAAAAGAGAAAGAAATTTGAGAATATGTATATGTACAGAAACTACATATTCTTGTGGTCTCCCACATAAAACATAGAGCAAAAGAAAAACTTTTTGCCAAGAGAGTTATGTAACGACAAGAAGAAAAGAAAAACTCTATAGTTATCAGAGAACATAATAATCTTCACCTGATATTACATTGTTATGTTATTTTCAATTTTCAATTGAGAACAGTCACGAGAATAACTGATCATAATAATGTTTGTCAACTCTGTCTTAATTAAGATTATCAGTGAAACAAAATAAGAAGGCAAGGGTTCTGAACTTGCCCCTGCATTCTTGGAGCTAGTTCCTTTAATTGGAGGAATGTAGGTTTGATTAAGTTGAAACTCATATGACAAAGAACCAATTTAGGAGAGCTATGCAAAATTGAAGTTGATGGGATTATAAAGTCAACCAAAACTCTGTAACGTGATTGTTCAAAGCGTTCTTGTTCATATTGGCTATGGCCCTGTTATGCATGTTTCAGTGGGGATCCATGGTACTCCTTTACCAGACGTGGACGTCAGAATCCATGGTTTTCGGGAAGGGAAAGTATATGGATCAGTCAACAGGAATGAAAGAGACACGTTTTGGCTTCTCCTCCATGTTGGGTAATTCCGCCTATTGTCAGTTTTTGCACAAAGAGAGAGGACAAGTGAGATGCAAAAGAGGGCAAAGGGTTATTGTTGCAACGGGTCCCGCCACAGAGGGTGCTGTTATTGCCACAAAGCCACTCTCTAAAGATGATCTTATTCACTACTTTGTATCTGGATGCAAGCCCAAAGAAAAGTGGAGGTGACTCACTTAACTTCACTTTGTCTTTTTGTAAATAATCATATTGGTGTTTATTTATTTATTGAAACGGTGAAGACCTTGGGTGGAATTCATTACTGATTTCTTTTAATCAGGCTCTTTTTGTGTATCATGGTTGCAGAATAGGTACGGAACATGAGAAATTTGGTTTCGAGTGTGGAACTTTACGTCCAATTAAATACAAACAGATAGCTGCCTTACTTAACGGCATTGCTGAGAGGTTTGATTGGAATGAAATAATGGAAGGTGACAACATCATAGGACTCAAAAAGGTCAAATCACACCTGCAATAATCACTTGTCATTCCATTCATTGTTTTCTCATGAAAATCTTAAGGCATTTTTGAAATTTGTCTCTTAGATCCATTTTTGTTGAAGGGATTGAGTGAATATGACATTGATAATTCAAAAACTTCTACCCCAGGGCAAGCAAAGCATATCATTAGAGCCTGGTGGTCAATTTGAGCTTAGTGGTATTCCTCTCAAAACATTGCATCAGACTTTTGATGAGATTAATTCACACCTCTATCAGGTCAGTATGTGGAATTTTCTGTCATAACCTGAATCTCCAACACACTTTAGGTGACCAGCAGGAGTCGTAGTGTTTTACTTTCTGGCTATGAGACTGAGAATAGCATATCTTTTATGTCTCGTTTCATAGGCTAAAACTGTTGGAGAGGAAATGGGAATTGGATTTTTGGGATTAGGTTTCCAGCCCAAATGGAGAAATAAAGATATACCTCGAGTTCCCAAGGTAAATGTTGATTTACATTTATACATTTAAACTAACATGAGGATGCACAATTCCTCAATCATACAAAAAGATGTCTTATACTCCAAAAGAATAAATGCTCGTCTAACTTAATTATCAGATAATTTGTGTAAAACAGTAGTTAGCTATTGCCTTGTGAACTAGAGAATAAATCTCTGAGTTTGCTTGTCACTATAGTTTATTGAAGCAATTATTCTATGTGGAAAATTTTCACTTCTTATCTTATTGTCTTGCACAACTTCAAAAAATTGTTTGTTAACTTTGGGTTCGAACACGACATTTACAAGTTCTGAGCACAATTTCAGCATCACTTAGTTATAAGCCGTTTGGTTATAATAAGTTTTCATTGCTGAAATTTGTTTCATGAACTAGCTAGCATGAACATCTCTTAATTCTGATTATTAGACTTCTTTACTGCTATTTTATTTCTCAGTTTGCTATGTCCTATAAATTTGCTCCCCTGTAGCACCCAGCATCTTCATTCGTAATGTTCAACATTTTGTATCTTTTTATCCCCCTTCTTTTGCAAACTGACGTTAAAACTTGATCCAGGTACGGTATGATATTTTGCAAAATTATTTCCACAAACTTGGCTTACCCGGAATCGAGGCATTGGTTATGACATGCTCTGTTCAGGTGAGATGAATTTTACACTTCAGTTATTAAGTACAGCCGTATAGCCTAAGAAAAGATTTTGCAGGCCAACAATTTTTATTTTTTTTTTCTTTAGTTCAGAAAAATGGATTCCCTTTCAAATGTTTTAGATTTGTGGAAATTAATAAATATGAAAATTTACTGATTTTAGGTCAACCTGGACTTCAGTTCTGAAGCTGACATGGTCAGAAAATTACGTGCCAGTCTCGCTTTGCAGCCAGTTAGAAATACTGATCCATTCTCATTTTACACAGACAAAAAAAAAAAAATTCTGATTGTTACAGTATCTAACCGTTATAACAATTGAACCAGTTGGCAGCAGCCTTATTTGCAAATTCACCTTTCACGGAAGGAGTTCCAAATGGCTACCTCAGCATAAGAAGGTGTATATAATTCTTTGAATTTTTATTCGCTTTCACATGCAAATATTTGTTTTCTATTACGTAGTCAATTTTTTGTGGTGCTGCAAACAGTCTAAAGGTGGATGAGGTTGACAAGCGTCGCACTGGCATGCTCCCATTTGTTTTCTATGACACTTTTGGGTATGCTCATTATTTATTTATTTGTTTATTTTTGTATTTAATCACTCGTGGTCAGGGAGAAAGTTTCCCCTTTCAATAATCCTGCATATTTGTTTTGCCTAGAAAGTAATTGTTGACAAGTTTTATTTTTGTTATCACAGATTTGAGCAGTATGTTGATTATGCTCTGGATGTGCCGATGCTGTTTGTTTATCGGAGAAATAAGTACATTGACTGTAGTGGCATGTCATTCCGGGTTTCCGTCTACTCTTAATAATCGAAGCCATGCTCTTGTTTCCTCCTGCAATGTTTATGTTAATAAATTGATGATTGTGCACTTAATCATACTTAGTTGTATGCAGGAGTTCATGGCGGGTAAACTCCCTGCCATTCCAGGCGAGCTGCCAACACTCAACGACTGGGAAAATCATCTGACAACCATATTTCCTGAGGTTAAGACTAAACATAATTAACAATACTAAGGAATATCTTAATGAATCTCTTAAATGATATTACGGAGTGAGTTAGCCAGATATTATTATTATGGTTGTGCCGTGCAGGTGAGGCTAAAGAGATATATGGAAATGAGGGGTGCTGATGGAGGGCCTTTAAGCATGTTATGTGCACTGCCTGCGTTTTGGGTAATTGATCTGACCATACATTGCATGATCCAATAATGTTGGTCTTACAAAGTAAGCATTTTTGTCTTTAGATCCATAATTGGAATTTGGAATTAAGGAAGCAAGGTTGTGAAACTAGTCAAGGTATGTGATGGGAGGTCTTCAAATGTCACATGCTGATGTAATTACCAAGTCAACCGGTGAGATGTATTGTTTCCTACATATTTGTCATTACATAACAACAATTATGCATGCTTCTCTTTAATAATATCATATCTGCAGGCAATAATATTATTATGATAAGCTAGATATGTGATTTGAGTGTTGTATCTTCTCTCATCATCGCATATCTATGTAGCATTCTTGTCTTAACATTAGTTATAGCTAATTTTCATCAGATATTCTCATGTGCCTGGTTAGTGCAGTTAATACCATTACCCTTGTTCAATCCAACATTAGTTTGTTCTGGTTTTCTTTCCAATGTCAGGTTGGTCTACTCTATGATGAGGTTTCACTACATAACATTCTTGATATGATTGCTGACTGGACTCCTGAAGACAGGCAGATGTTGAGGAACAAGGTAATAAAAACAATATCACAGACAATATTTGTTTTTCTTCTGTTTTGGCTTTTTTCTGAGATACACTGCCTGACATAATTTCCCTGAAGCAATGTGAACTAGGATCTAATTTAAGTGACATATATTTAGGTTCCTTGGACTGGGTTGAAGACTCCATTCCAAGGTAGATTGCTGTGGCACGTTGCTGAAGATGTATTGAAGTGGGCAATGGTATCTTAAAAGTCAATCCTATTTGATTTGCTGATTTTATTATCTGGAACTAGTTTATAAACCTATTGTTATTTTGCAGGAGGGCTTGGAAAGGAGATGCTTAAATGAATCAGTTTTCCTGGATCCATTGAAGGAAGTGGTTAAAACAGGTAAGTGAATTGGAGTTAATTTCATTTGATTAAGTCCCCTTGAGGCTCTTTGTTTTTGGCAAATGACATTTTTGTCATTGGTTATGTACTCACCATGGCAGGTTTAACACCAGCTGACAAGCTTTTGGAGACGTACCACAACAAGTGGGAAAACAATATAGATCCTCTGTTCAGAGAGCTCTGCTACTGAGCTAAACAACACAGCAGCTTGATACAAATTATCACGTATATTTAACGTTGTATGTTATTGATTTAATTGGTTATTGTTTTTAATCAAATGTCAGTTCACCAATAAAGCAATATAGAATGCACTAAATATTTTAGCCTTATGAGTTATTATATCCTACTCCCATGGCGTACAATACTTGAGCAAAGTTCTTAAAAAGTTCAGAAATACAACCCCTTTCATAGACATCGTGTTAAAACAAGTGTTTCATACCTTTTAAAGATGAATATTACCAAAAAATAAAATAAGTAATGAAAGGGTAATTTTCTATTGCAAGTAAAACTTTATAGAGCATAATTAAGATGGTATTTTAAAAATGTTTTTCATATCTAGTTATGATCTGACCTCGACTAATGGGAGAGGGATCAAAATTGAAAATAGTAACGAGACATAGAGTATGACTAAATACATTGTCAGTTTGCATTTTTTTTAATCAGTGTGAATTATACGAAATCTACTGCTAATCTGAGTAGGGAGACACAATAAAAAGCCTACTAAAGCCAGGTAACATGACCACTAACCTACCTCCTCCATAGAAATAAGGAAGTAACTTGCACATGCTTACAACGTTGTTTTATTTCTTTCCAGACCACAAAACAAAATAAATAAATGCCTTCTTTTGTCTGTAGTAGTATTAACACTTGAGACGTAGTGTACTATGATTCTGTTTTATGCTTATTCGTTTTTCTTGTTGCAAATTAAAAAAAAAAAACTGTTATTGTCGTCATTGTCATTATCGTCTCAGAAAACGATATTGTGATCCAGAGTCAGATTTCACTACGTGCTTTCACGATCTACTCCCTTCCACCATGGAGTATTATAGTATATTTTTCTTTATAACAACCTCCCATCCCAGCAAAGGAAACTTCATAAATGTTTTAAATTTTGTTTTGGTTATGTTTCAATTGAATAGCAATAATCCATTATTTATAGCCTACTTTATTGACTATCGACCTCTCACCTGGTCAGGTTCAGAGTTGCTATATATTGGGCTTTTTATTTTATTTATTCATTCAATCATCATTTTGGGCTGCTTAATCATTCTTCAACATGATATGATGATGTTTAAGTATTAGTGCAGCCACTCCAGCTGTGTTGCTATTGCCTAGCTCTTATAGGTTGATTAATGTTTTACATAAANAATGTTTTACAAAAAAAAAAAAAAAGATACATTATAATATGTATAACTTAATACCTTATTTAGGAAGTTAGTGAAAATATGAGAGAAATAAAAAAAAAAGATTTAATTTTCAATTTCACATCAAAACATACTAGCTATTTGTAGTAAGGATTTAATTTTAAACAACTAACAATGTAAACATTAAAAATTGTAAAAGCTTTTTATTATTAATAAAATAACTTAATTACTTTATGATACTGTTGTGTATTAATGATAGGTGTATAAAGTTTTATACGTAATAATAAGAGATATATATTACTAATAATATTTTTTTTGATATGGTATATATTAATAATTAATAACTAGCCGTGAGAGGAATTTTATTTATTTCATTGTAACAAAATGAAAATTCTTTTTGCGTATAAACATGGTGTGAACTTGTGGGTAATCGTAATTGTCTATTGACATTAACTAATTTTATGTATNACATTAACTAATTTTATGTATAATTTTTTTATATAAAGAATAAAACTGAAAGCGAATTTAAACGAAAATTTTGTGTTGATACATTATTTATATAT
>QAOA01000648.1:1046333-1110165 GCA_003255065.1 Cercis canadensis | reverse complement strand
AGTGATTAATCTAAAAATCGAACATGAATTAGCATAGTATAGCTTCTCTGAATTCTAACCACAGATTAAAGATTGATCAATCTAAATTCTATTTCTTACTTCAATATCCATATAAATCATAAAGATCTCCATGAATTCATACAAAGCTTAAAGCAAGGTAGAAATTCAAATAAGAAGAAATTGCATTAAGTTTAATCCAATTAAGAACATAATCTCAAAATCAAAACCGAATTTAATCAGAAGTCTAACTTGGTTACAAGGATTCTACTCCTCCATGGTCATGAAATTCAAGCTCCAATGGAGAAGTGTAGTCATAAATCAAAGAGCTCCAGAATTTTCAAGAGAGAAAATAAAAGCTACCTAAAAACTGTCTAGTCTAGAATTCATAACTCATCTGCCTCCTTTCTCTGCTTATAATTTCCTTACTTTTAGGTGAGAAAAATGAAGTGCACCGTTGATGAACAGAATTTTTATATATTAATTAATCCCCATTTTTAACCTCCTAATCCTATTTTGGGCCTATTTGATTGGGCTTGGGTCATATTTCAATAATTAGGTTCAAATTGGGCTTAAGTGTGTTTTTCAGCATTATTAGGGTTTTTACACTATTCTGTATTTTTGGTATATCATTAGTTTTGAATGTCTAAAAAATTTTATTCTTGCTTTGTAGGAAAGCTAAGAGGATTATCTACAACTTTCATTCAGACCTCCAAGGCCAATTTAGAAGTTCAGTGGGTCAAATTTAACCCGGAAATTAGAGTAGAGTTGCTGCCTCTGGATCCTGACCCACATGCAGTGTTTGGACCATAACTTGTGCTGTACATGTCGTATGGACTTGAAACTGGTCCCACTGGAAAGCTAAGGCACAGGGGTTCAATTGTTATGAAAGCTGGTTCAATAAATTATGAAGTTAAGATGGTCTTATTACTTGTTGAAAATGGTTGATTAATCCAGAGACCTAATGGACCTAGATGGACTTAAATGGGCTTAACTTCCTCAATTCAGGCCCAAACCAGAGCCCATTTGAAGCTGAGGTCCAGAGGTTTAAATTAAGTTAGGAGTAAATTGGGTGTGCATGAAAATTAGGAAGTTATAAGTAGAGAAAGGAGGCAGACAAGTTATCAATTCTAGACTAGACAATTTTTAGGCAACTTTTGTTTTCTCTCTTGAAAATTTTGGAGCTCTTTGATTTATGACTGCACTTCCCTCATTGGAGCTTGGATTTCATGACCATGGAGGAGTAGAAGTCTTGTAACCAAGTTAGACTTCTGATTAAATTCGGTTTTGTTCTTGAGATTATGTACTTAATTTGATTAAGCTTAATGCAATTTCGTTTTTCATTGGATTCTGATTGTCTAGATATTTTATATGGATCATGGAGATCTTTGTGATTTATATGGATGTTTAGGTGTGAAATAGAATTTAGATTGATTAATCTTTAATTCTGTGCATGAATCCTTTGAAGAATTGTTAATTGAGGTTCGGTTTTCAGATTAGCCACTAATTGCTTAATCATTGTGATTACAAGATTAGTAATTGAATGAGGTTAATTGAATTCTAAGTGATAACTTAGTAGGAATAATTAGTCATAATTAGAGATTTCGGTTGTGATTAAACTCAATTAGCATTGTTGCATTAGGACTTAATCACTCATGTTAATCTAGGATGGATCAAACCGGTTTATGAATGAATGTCTAGCTAGGTTACATTTTAATCAATTTAATTAATCCTATTTCAATTCTGCTTTTTACAATCTATAAATACAATTTTGTTTTACAATCCCTTGTTTTTAACTTGAAATTATTTATTACACATTGCATTCCTCTTGAGACAAACCCGAATTATGCCTTCTATTGCATTCTAATTAAGGAATTCGATTTGATTTAATTGGTTAAGTGACGATACCAATCAAATTTTGGTGCCGTTGCCGGGGAATGTTAATGTTAATTGATGATTTCAAGTCCCTTGTATGAATTTTGGTGATTTGGTTCCATTTCCCCTTGTTTTTCCTTCATTTTAGCTTGATTTAGTAGATTCCTTGAATTAATTGCTTTGTTATATTCGGATTACTTTTTTGTCATTTACTTTATGATATTTACTTTTTGTCATTTACTTTTTGTTGTTTAATTTCTGTCATTTAATTTCTGTTCATTACTTTTTGTCATTTACTTTTAGTCGTTTAATTTCTGTTATTTAATTTTTGTCATTTAATTTCTGTTGATTACTTTTTGTCATTTAATTTCTGTCGATTAATTTCTGTCAATTAATTTTTGTTTTAGCCATTTTCTGTCCCTATTTATGTGTTGTGTTCCTGTTTTAGTGTGTTTTGGCATTATGCCAACCTTGCGTGCATGGCGTATGACTCGATTTTCTTATAGTGATTTATGTGATATTGATTGAGATTGATAAAACATTTCATAGCCGAAATAGATAATCTAGGAGAAGAGTAATCATTAATCCTGTTACTAATCCGGTGATTAATTCTGTTGATAACATGACTGAGCATAACATAGATCCTAATGTTAATGATCCATCATTCAATATTTATAACTATGATTGGAGAGATCATACTAATCTGACATATGGCAATGCAGCGCCTCCACAGCAATATTGGCAACCATTCGAGCAGCCTATGCAACAACCAAGTTCAACATACACAGAACCTGAACCTTCAATTGAGGACTTAGTGAAGTAATTGGCCACTCATACCATGCAGTTCCAGCATAGGACAGAGGCCGCAATACAAAATTTAGATATTCAGATTGGACAATTAGCATCCTCAACGAATCAATTGCAGGCCCAAGGTTCTGAAAAAAATTCCTTCACATAAAATTTCAGAACCAACTAAAGAATCTATGCCAGAACCAACTGAACCTCAACTTGAAAACAAACCACAGGCAGCAGAGAAAGTAGTCCTTGATTCATTGATCCCAGAATCTGATAGAGCCACTCAGTCCAAGAAGACAGAGGAGGATTTAGTCAAGGAAGTCTACAATGAGTTAGGTACTGATTTTTCTGATTGTGTTAGTTTTTATGATTCTGTGCAGGGCCAATTATGTGCTGATTGTGATGGTGAATTGTCATGTGCTGTGTGTACTGAGATCGCTGCAGTCTTGAGAGATGGAGATTCTAGTAAATCTAGTTCTGGAGATTCTAGTAAATCTGGTTCTACAGATTTTGAAGAAAACTCTCAAGAGACAACCCAAGGCGAACTTGACACGGCTGCTATGGTTAACTCTACACCTTTTCTCACTTTGACACATCCTTATTTTAATTGTGCACTTGCTGAAAATTTGTTTAATCATGATCCTACTCTTGTTGTAATGGTGTATGCATGTGGAGATGTAGAAACTAATGTTGATAGATTAGGAGATTTCATACTTCTTACTTCTTCACATGCTAGAGCACTAGGAATAGATCATGTTAGAACCTTGGTGGCAAGTGAATATTTTTATGTTGGTGGAGTGAGTGTGGGAAATAAATAGGCTGTCCAAACAAACCATATGCCAAGCTATTCTTTGAATGGCAAGCAAGAGATGTCGGTGTTTGCCAATTCTTTGCACGAATTTAAGTGTCATATTGAGCCTTGCATGAACAATATGTTGTGTGACACTAATATATTTTGTAAAGATGACCTTAAGCATGACTGTTATAGGCTTAGATTTGTAGGACATAATTATTTTCCTTCTTTTAGACTTATATATGGGAACCATGGATGGTTGTATATACCTAACAAGATTTTTCATGTTTCTCATGTTTTAGGTAGGATTGTAAATTCCTTGCTGCACATTTTCCTTGGTGACATTTTAAATGCTTACTTTGCTGAATTTTTAAATCAAGGGTTAAATGTATTTGATTCTAGTCCCATAGTATTTGCTTCATTATTTCCTTTATGTCTTTATGCTTTTTTATATTTTTGTGTTATTTACAATAATTTCAGCTTTGTAGTTTCTTTTAAGGGCTTTGTGAGAGTGGTCTTTGACCTATGTATCTTACTTTGCTTGTTGCAAACATCGTGGAGGAGGTTCACTTGCACGATGCAATCTACCTCACCTGATCAGGATATTTCTTCTCTCTTTTATTTTACTTGTCCTTATCTACTTGATATTAATTGTCATATGTTGCTACTTTTTGAAGTTTTTACATTGAGGGCAATGTAAAATTTAAGTGTGGGGGAGAGATTTTTTGTATAGTTTAATTGTTTTATTGTTTTGCTGTTTAGTTGATTAATTTTCTGTTTACTTTACTATTGCTGTTATAATTTTCTGTTTCTGTTTTAATTTTTTGTTTTGTGTCACTTTGCTATTTTCTATTTGTTATTGCTGTTTTTTCTGTTTTTGTTCTCATTTTTCTATTTTAATTACCTTCCAATGATGTTTTAGGATGTGAATTTTATGAAGTTGTAAGTTGAAGCAATTGCATTCAAGGTTGATAGCAAGATTGAATATTTTGTTTTCATTACTTAATTTTACATGCTTGATTTTGGATGTTGGATTAGTGATTAAAGTTTGATAGATGCATGCCTTGTGAGATTTTGAGCCTTTTCATGGATGAATTTAGCAAATGTGCCATTCTTTTTCTTTCTAGTGTAATTTTCACTCATGGATTTTGATCACTCTAGAACTTGCTTTGATTCTTTTTAAAGCTGCATTTTCACTTGCATACATGAACATGATTGAGGCATTCTTTCTTGATTTAGCTACTTTGCCAAATAGCCAACCTTGTATTAATTTCCTTTGATTACCCATTTGAGCCTATTTGTCTATCTTTGGTCTTAACTCATTATGTGCCTATGTGAAAAATCATGTTGTTACCTTACCTTAGGGAATGAGAGAGCATTGGTTCATTATCTTGGAGGAGCTCTTATGCTTGTGGGTAATTAATAACGCAAGTGTGAAGGTTGTGAAATTTATAGCGCAATGTGCAAAGTGAGATGTGAATGAAAGAAAGAAAGAAAAAGAGCCAATTGGTTCAAAAAAAAAAAAATCAGAATTGTGAAAAGGAAAAGGAAAAGAAAGGAATATGTGAAAAGAAAAGAGAGTATGCTTTACATGTTTGGAAATTGAGAAAAGTTACATGCTTGTTAATTGAATTCCTCCCCAATGCTCTTTTATTCTCTTAGGGTACTTAGCTTGTCATATCCATATTATTCCTACCCTTTACCTTGGCCCTATTACAACCTTGAATAAAGTCCTCTTGATTTGTGTATGCATTTGTTTGAGTAGTGGAAAAGTAGAAGATAAGCAAGCCTATGGTAGTGTATTTCTTCATGAGTTTCATTGAGTGAAATACTTACTTTCTAAACACTTGAGAGATTAAGAGTATATCTTGTGAGAATCTATCATTCTTGACTCATGTTTTTCAATTGAAGTTACCTTAATTGTTGATTTTGGATGTGAAGAATTTTATTTCATAAATGCTGTGACTTCCTTGAATTTTTGAGTGCTCTTCTTGTTTTTTAACTTATGCAATTCTTGAATATCATTGGGAATTTTTGAGTTAGTTAGTTTATTTTTGCTCACTTAACTTTTGCATTCTTGGAAGTTGTTGTTGGGAAATAATATCTTAGTTGTTTTAGTTGTTTTCCTTATTTCCTAGTTTTAACTCTAGTTTGTCAGGGACGTGCAAAGTATAAGTGTGGAGAGATTTAATGAACAGTATTTTTATATATTAATTAATCCCCATTTTTAACCTCCTAATCCTATTTTGGGCCTATTTGATTGGGCTTGGGTCATATTTCATTAATTAGGTTCAAATTGGGCTTAAGTGTGTTTTTCAGCATTTTTAGGGTTTTGACATTATTCTGTATTTCGGGTATATCTTTAGTTTTGTATGTCTAAAAATTTTGATTCTTGCCTTGTAGGAAAGCTAAGAGGATTATCTACAACTTTCATTCAGACCTCCAAGGCCAATTTAAACGTTCAGTGGGTCAAATTTAACCTAGAAGTCAGAGTAGAGTTGCTGCCGCTGGATCCTGACCCACATGCAGTGTTTGGACCATAACTTGTTCTGTACATGTCGTATGGACTTAAAACTGGTTCCATTAGAAAGCTAAGGCACAGGGATTAAATTTTTATGAAGGCTGGTTCAACAAATTATGAATTTAAGATGGTCTTATTGCTTGTCAAAAATGGCTGATTAGTCCAGAGACCTATATGGACCTAGATGGACTTAAATGAGCTTAACTTCCTCAATTCAGGCCCAATTAGGCCCAAACCAGAGCCCATTTGAAGCTGAGGTCTAGAGGTTTAAACTAGGTTAGGGGTAAATTGGGTGTGTATGGAATTTAGGAAGTTATAATCAGAGAAAGGAGGCAGACGAGTTATCAATTCTAGACTAGACAGTTTTAGTTTTCTCTCTTGTATTTGCTGGAACTTATTGAACTATGGTTCTCTTCCCTCATTGGAGCTTGGATTTCAAGACCATGGAGGAGTAGAACTCTTGTAACCAAGTTAGGTTAGGGGTAAATTGGGTGTGTATGGAATTTAGGAAGTTATAATCAGAGAAAGGAGGCAGACGAGTTATCAATTCTAGACTAGACAGTTTTAGTTTTCTCTCTTGTATTTGCTGGAACTTATTGAACTATGGTTCTCTTCCCTCATTGGAGCTTGGATTTCAAGACCATGGAGGAGTAGAACTCTTGTAACCAAGTTAGGTTAGGGGTAAATTGGGTGTGTATGGAATTTAGGAAGTTATAATCAGAGAAAGGAGGCAGACGAGTTATCAATTCTAGACTAGACAGTTTTAGTTTTCTCTCTTGTATTTGCTGGAACTTATTGAACTATGGTTCTCTTCCCTCATTGGAGCTTGGATTTCATGACCATGGAGGAGTAGAACTCTTGTAACCAAGTTAGACTTCTGATTAAAATCGGTTTTGTTCTTGAGATTATGTACTTAATTTGATTAAGCTTAATGCAATTTCGTTTTTCATTGGATTCTGATTGTCTGGATATTTTATATGGATCATGGAGATCTGTGATTTATATGGATGTTTAGGTGTGAAATAGAATTTAGATTGATTAATCTTTAATTCTGTGCATGAATCCTTTGAAGAATTGCTAATTGAAGTTTGGTTTTCAGATTAGCCACTAATTGCTTAATAATTGTGATTACAAGATTAGTAATTGAATGAGGTTAATCGAATTCTATTTAATTTTGTGCATGAATCCTTTGAAGAATTGCTAATTGAGGTTCGATTTTTAGATTAGCCACTAATTGCTTAATCATTGTGATTACAAGATTAGTAATTGAATGAGGTTAATCGAATTCTAAGTGATAACTTAATAGGAATAATTAGTCATAATTAGAGATTTTGGTTGTGATTAAACTTAATTAGCATTGTTGCATTAGGACTTAATCACTCATGTTAATCTAGGATGGATCAAACCGGTTTATGGATGAATGTCTAGCTAGGGTACGTTTTAATCAACTAAATTAATCTTATTTCAATTCTACTTTTTACAACCTAGAAATACAATTTTGTTTTACAACCCTCTGTTTTTAACTTGAAATTATTGATTACACATTACATTCCTTGTGAGACAAACCCGGATTATGCCCTTTATTGCATTCTAATTAGGGAATTAGGTTTAATTTAATTGGTTAAGCGACAACACCAATCACACGTCCCGGGCAAACTAGAATTAAACTAGGTTAGGGATAAATTAGGTGTGCATGAAAGTTAGGAAGTTATAATGAGAGAAAGGAGGCAGACGAGTTATCAATTCTAGACTAGACAATTTTAGTTTTCTCTCTTGTATTTGCTGGAACTTATTGAACTATGGTTTTCTTCCCTCATTGGAGCTTGGATTTCATGACCATGGAGGAGTAGAACTCTTGTAACCAAGTTAGACTTTTGATTAAATTCGGTTTTGTTCTTGAGATTATGTACTTAATTTGATTAAGCTTAATGCAATTTCATTTTTCATTGGATTCTGATTGTCTGGATATTTTATATGGATCATGGAGATCTTTGTGATTTATATGGATGTTTAGGTGTAAAATAGAATTTAGATTGATTAATCTTTAATTTTGTGCATGAATCCTTTGAAGAATTGCTAATTGAGGTTCAATTTTTAGATTAGCCACTAATTGCTTAATCATTGTGATTACAAGATTAGTAATTGAATGAGGTTAATCGAATTCTAAGTGATAACTTAATAGGAATAATTAGTCATAATTAGAGATTTTGGTTGTGATTAAACTTAATTAGCATTGCTGCATTAGGACTTAATCACTCATGTTAATCTAGGATGGATCAAGCCGGTTTATGGATGAATGTCTAGCTAGGGTACGTTTTAATCAACTTAATTAATCTTATTTCAATTCTACTTTTTACAACCTAGAAATACAATTCTGTTTTACAACCCTCTTTTTTTAACTTGAAATTATTGATTACACATTACATTCCTTGTGAGACAAACCCGGATTATGCCCTCTATTGCATTCTAGTTAAGGGATTAGGTTTAATTTAATTGGTTAAGCGACAACACCAATCACACATCCCGGGCAAACTAGAATTAAAACTAGGAAGGAAAGAAAATAAAGAAAACAGCCAAGGGATTATTTTCCAACAACAACTTCCAAGAATGCAAAAATTAAGTGAGCAAGAAAAACAATCAAGAATTTAAAGAATCAAAACACTCATGAATCTATTTCTTGCACTTCCAATCAACAAGCATGGTGATTTCAAATGATGTGAAAAAACTAAGAATGATAGAACTTCACAAGATACATTCTCAACACCTTAAACCCAATATTCTTCTCTATTAAAGGAAATCTCCCTTTCTCTAAGATTCTCATTAGCTGCCCTCATCATCACTTCCACCATTAATGGACCAAAAGCTCCATTAACATACCTTCAACTACCACCAAATACTAAGTTTCTCTGTCACTGTCCATCAGCTAGAGCAGGGAGTAATCGTACTTCCCCTGCAAGGTCAAACTTAGCCACGACTAAAGCTTTTGGGCCATAAGACCCAACTCACTTCGCTTCAAGCCCAATACCCTCTTGCTCTCTTATCAGGCTTTCAAAGGTGCCTCAATTGTTCATTCACCAAACCTACCAGAGCTAGTCCCACAAGATTGTATTGCATCTCCATTGTGTATTTACGAACTAGAAACAAAAACCAACAAAATAGTTGACAAATTTTCATCTCAAAAATTCAATAAGAATTAGTGAAACTCACTTTCAATGCCTTATACTCTCTCTCTCTCTCTCTCTTTCTCTCTCTCTCTCTCTCTCTATATATATATATATATATATATATTAACTTTTGCTTTATTACCTCAATTGTATTAAGGGCATCTTCTGGGATACTTCCTTCAACAATGAATTTCCAAAAGCTATTTTTGTAGATAGTGAGGTTTGCAAACTATTTACTCAAATAGGAGGTTTAGTATTTAAAGGAAGAAAATGAAAAATGTAGCATTTCCCTTAGTGGTCCCTTCAGCAAAAATAAATACAAACAAGGTTTTCTGTATTCTCTTTCTTTTGTAACTTTGTATATTGTGTCCCTTTAGATCACAACCAAGGCTTTGATACCAATTCTCAAACATATTCTAACAGATCAAACACAAATGAAACAACTAATATTTACAACAAGATTTTAGAAAAGTTTTTTCTTATGTAGTGATAAGTGTCCTTGGTTTTAAGTCTATAATAATCTTATGAAACGGCTACTCTTTAAAAGATTAAAAATTACATGTGGGTAGTTCATCCACCAAGCTTCATTTGTTGTACTCTAATTGTAGACCTTCTCTCCTACCTTGACTAGTAGTCATCTTAACACGGCTACTTTTTCTCATGATCTCTTTACCATTAGTTTTTCTCAATATCAACGATAAGCAAGATGTAGAGAAGATTTCATAGAATCCTGTTCTTATTAGTTTTGAGGACTTTTGGAAATATTGGCTATAGATTGAAAAGCAAGATAGCAAAAATTACTATAGTAGCCAGAACTTACCAAAGGTACAGAGAAATATATCTTTTATTGATAACAAAATAGCTTCAGTAAGCTTACAAACTCTACTCCATTCGGACTAAAGAAAGTTTTAGAACATAGCTTCACACAACGCACTTGACTTTCTTGAAAGATTTGCACTCACTCTACTCTACAAGATACAGTTCATTCCCTTTTTATAGGCAAAAGAGTGGACTTAATTCAAATTAACTTCGGACTTAACACGAAATAATAAAAGATAAGACTAAAAGCTTCGCATGAGCTCTCAGACCCTACACATGGGTCTTTAGACTTCACATGACTGCACTATATTACAAAAAAAAATTATTACAAACTCATCAGGCCTTAATAAGGTTGATTCAAATATGGCAGACGATTGTGACTATTCATCTTTCCATCTAATTTTTAATGTTGTCCCATACATCTTCATTAAATATGTGGTGATCTCATTCATTCTTTAATCCATGCATCTCATGATTCATGCTCCCATGTGTCTCTTAGTCAACGCTAGTTGTCTTTCTAGTAGTATCTATCCATCCTCCAAACAAGTCATTTAAGGCATCATGGCACTCTTTGTCATCTCTAGTATCAAGTTGGCTATTCTTTGTTAATGTTGGTATGTCTTAGCATTTTCTTGGTTAATCCAAAATTTTCTTCTAAGTTTTCTTTGAAAAATCATTTTTTAGTTGTTGAAAAGGTCTTCCACTCCATTTGCTGTAGAGCAAAATACTAATTTACCAATTCATGAGCTTTTAGCAATGCAATTTCCACTAAGATCTTTTATTTCCATTCAACAAAATAAGCTTCTAGCCTAGCCATGTCTTTGCAGTCTAATATGAGAACTTGGAAAGAAATGGATTTCATCTCCCCATCATGGATGAGTACTAAAGATTATCATATTGAACTTCTACCAATAACAATATTCTCTCTCCCATTTTACTGCGTCTTTAATAATTTAAGGAAAGAATATAAATAATCAATCAATTTCAAATCCCTAGAAAGAGATTTTGTGAAGTAATCCTTGTTTAAAAAGTCATGCTACATGGTATGAACGACATCCACCATCTATAATCCACCAATTATTTCCATTTTCAAATAGATGGTCTATTCCAAGTTGAATATAGGTCTGGATATGTATTCAAGACTTTATAAGCTCATAGCCGTTCTTGCATAGGCGTTGGCATTGTAATTAGAATCTTTTCTTGAACATCTACTGGCATAAGTTTCTGCACATTTTTAAGAACAACTTTCCATTGAAGTGAGAACCACACTTCATTTCCTTGTCCTCTTAGTTGAGAGATTCCTTAGCCATTTATTTTAATCCCAATATTTGGCTCCTTTTTGAACTTGAAAGGTCCATTTCCCATAAAGAATAGACAAGTTCTCTCGTTAAAGCATCAAGCAAATAATTTTTCTCACCTTTTATATGCTTTATCTTGAATATAAATTGATGAAACCATTGTTGCCATTTAGGCAATCTTCTTTGCCGCATGCACTTGTCAAGATTATTTTTAGTAAAAGTTGCAAAATTTTTGTTGTCTACTCTTATAAGGAACTCGAGACAAGAATATTCAAACTTTTCTACTCCTAGCTTAATAGCTAATAGTTTTTTTTTCTTTTCAACTAATTAATTGAATGTACCACTAGCATAAGCGCTTAACTCTTCATCACTAGTATATATATATATATATATAGCACTATAATAGTTATTAGAGGCATCAGTGTCCAATATCATTAAATCTTCTTCATTAGGCATTTTTAATCTTGAGAGATCCTTAACTTCTTGTTTCACCTTTTTTATATATTGAGTATCCTCTTCTCTCTAATTCCATTCTTCGTTCTCCTTAAGCTTTTCTTGTAGGGATCTCCTTAATTATTCTAATATTTTTATAAATTTCTCTCATACATTAAGCATCCTAGGAATCTTTGTAGTTATTTTTTGTCTTCTATTTTATCAGGAAATTGGTGTATCTTTTCAAGCACATGAGGTTGCATTTCCACTTTTCTTGTTCTAAGGTTGATCCTAAGAACTCAATCCTATTCTTTTCTAATTTCACCTTTTTCTCATATAGAATTATTCCATGTTCTTTGAATCATTCAATTACTTGCATTAAGTGCTTTCTGTATTCACTTTTGCTTTTACTAAATACTAGCACATCTTCTACATATACTACACAAAAAGTCTCTAAGATTTCTAAAGATATTATTCATTCTTCTCTGAAATATTTAAGGAGCTATACTTAACCTGAAAGGCATAACCTTCCACTCGTAATGCCCTTAAGGAGCACTAAAGGTAGTTAATGGTATATATTGTTCATCCATTTTGATTTTCAAATAACCAAATTTACAACCAAACTTATCAAAATATTGGCTCCTTGGATACTATTAAACAATACTTCCTTATTTGGAAGATAATATCCATAAAGTTTAATTGTTTGATTTAAGGCTTTATAATTTAGGACCATTCGAGCCTTTCCTCTTTTTCTTTTGGAATGATTTCTAACCATGAAGGTTGGTGAACTATAGGGTGACTTAGAAGGTTGAATTAAACCTTTCTCGAGGAGTTCTCCTAGTTGTTCTCTAGATTCTTTTATGTCATCTAGCCTATGGATCATAGGTTTTACCCTAATCACCCTTTTTTTATGATCCATAAGTTCAACCTTTGCTCTTGCCTTATCCTTTTCCCAAAGTTTTAAGGGGTCTTCACTAATATTTTCTTTAACCATTTTTAGTTCTTCAAAGATATAGTGATTATTTATTTCTTGAATCCATTTTCCTAGCTCTTCTTCCTCTTTTTCTATATTATCACCATGTTTATTAGTGCTGAACTCTGACATTAACTTCATGGGCAACGATGTGTAACTATGGACTTCTTTATCTATCGTTTGAGGTTTACATCCAATAATGCACTTTTTCCCAGCTTCAGCTAACAAATGTACACTAACTGGTGGAGTTCTTAGCTGGACATAATCAACATGTTGTATGAAAGGCAAACACATTCTCCGTTTTAGAAAATTGTTTCCTAGTAATAAGTCTCCATCAATTTGAGGAAATCACCATAAGTTTTCTATCATGAAAACTTGGTTATCTAACCATATAGGAACATTTTTTTGCCATGTAATTTAGTTCAATTTTTCTCCATTAGCTGTTATTAAGTGTTTTTGTTTTACTTTTCGCCAATATTTTAGAGGAAGAGTGTTAGGATGACCAAGTGTGAAGCCATGACTAGTATCAATGCAAGCATCAATTGTGTAGGTGTAGTAACCATTTAATTCAAACTTCACTCTAATATGGGAACTACTCTTTGATGATTTTACAAATTTTAGAGGCTTATATATTCTTATAGTATTCTCTTCAACATATTCATACACAATATCACCCATGGACTCTCTTGTTTGATCATAGCCAAATTTAATTTTTCTTTTGTTGGTAATCTTATATACCTCTTTGTATCCTATTATCTGTGAATCTTTTTCCTTTTCAATTTCTTTAAAGTGTAGCTTTTGGATTTATCACCATTAGTTCTCTATCTCCGAAATCTTCCCTTTGCCGAGAACTAGAGGGCTTAGGCTCTATAAGCCATTTATTCGGGAATTGTAGTTCTTTCCATGATAGTGCTCTAGGTGTATCAACCTTTCAGCATGTGGGGTTTCACTTTCCAAATTACAGCATCTCTGGGTTCTATTTTGAAGCTAGAATGTGTAGTCTTTTCTAATTTATAGATTATTCTATATTGTACCAAAATGCTTTGACTTCCTTTTAGTATGTGTTATCCTGAGTTTGTACTTTTAGCATAAGACCTTTCATTATATTTTTATCCCTTAAACTTACATGATATTTAGGATAAACATTAAATGCTATTGATCAGTTATAAAATTTTGAATTTACTCCTCCGAATAATGCTTCTTTTTATTTTAAGTGCCTACAATCATGAAGACATGCTAAAACTGGAACATCTATGCCTTTTCTAAACAAGGGGCACATCCCAACTTGTACTAATATTATATGCACATAATTATATTTCTCTCTATATTCTTTTATCTTTTTATGATTTAATATTGGAATCATAACACTTCCTTCTTTTGTTTGTTCTATTATACACTCTTTCGAAAGTTTCAATACTCCATTTTCTAGTTAACTTCGAGAATTTTGCTTTATGAACTTTATTTTTTATCTTTTTTAGGTAGTTTCCATTTTATTCTTTATGATTCTTCTTCTTCAGGTTCTATTTCCCAGCTTTCTTCATATTCATATAATTTTTGTAAACTAGCTAGTAGTACCAGAACCTGTTACATCTTCAGCTATCATATCAACATATCCGTATTCTTCCTCGTTTTCAGAGTCATCATCAGAGTCTTTCCATTCGTAAATACTTTTAGTTTCTAGATCCCATTCTAAGAATTCATTCTTAGTTTCTTAGTTCTAAATCCGTCTTCTCCATTTTCATCTTATAATACTACAAATTCTTCTTTCATCATTTTTAGGAAATTCTAAAAATTTTCATTCTTGTTCCTAAAACATCATCTCTTGTACAGTTTCTACATTCTCCCATTAAGATATCTTCTCATGATTGCTTTCTTTCTTGTACTATTTACAGGTGCTTCGAAGGTTGTCTTCAAGTTCCCCTATCACATATCCATAACTCTTGATTTTTCATTGGTAAGTTTTAAATATTTGTTCTACATTTTTTTAATAATCCATTATTTTTATTAGTTAAGTCTAATTCTCCAATTTCTGATAATGCTTCTAACATCTTTTATGTGTTACCTATCTTTTCAAATAAATAATACGCTAAATCTACTATGAAATGTATTACTCATTCTAGATTGTTATTTTTATCATAGATGTCATGAGCTTTTAGACTCATGGTCCAAATTGCAACAAGGAATGTTCTTTGTCACAGTCATAACTTTGACCTTATGTGGGATTTATACATTTTTTAATCAAAACTTCAGCACTTAAATTTGTTTAAAAACATCATTATTGAGGTGAAGAACCGGCATTTTCTATTATAAGAATAATCTCTACTGTGGAAGATGACATTCATTGTGCAGTTGCATGTGATCACAAATATAGCCATAAATTTTTTTTCCAATTCTGACCACTAAAAAGAAATTGATATATTTTTGTATTTAAGATCTTTGGCTTTACATTGTTAATCTTTTAAAAGGTGCCATAATGTTTTGTTTGTCATGAAAGTCTTCAAAGAAAATTTTAAAACGTATACTAGAATATTCATAAAGTTTTATATAAGTATTTCACAATCAGTCTCAAAACCATTACATGAATTGTCTGACCTCCAATTGGAAGGAGTCATGTGGCTATTTAGTTGAGTGATCGGACTTATCGTTAATCCAATTAAATTAAACCGAATCCCCAAAACATAATGCAATAGAGAGCATAATCCGAGTTGTCTCTCTTAGGGAAAGCAATGTGTAATTAACAATTTCAAGTTTAAGAACAGGGGATTTTGAATCAAAATTATATTATCAAATGCAAGTCATAGAATTGAAAAAGGGATTAATTCAGTTGATTAAAAACATAACCTAGCTAAACATCCTTTAATAACCGGTTTGATTCATCCTAGATTAACATAAGTAATCAAGCCCTAATGCACAACACTACTAATTGAGTTTAATCACAATTAAAATCTCTAATTATGACTAATTGCTCATACTGAATTATCACTCAGGATTCAATTAACCACATAGAATCACTAATCTTGCAATCACAAAGACTAAGCAATTAGTGGATTAATTTAAAACCGAATATCAATTAGCATAGCAAAGCTTCTCTGAATTTTTATCACAGATTAAAGACTAATCAATCTAAATTCTGTTTCCTACTTCAATATCCATATAAATCACAAAAATCTCCATGAATCCATACAAATATTAAAGCAAGGCAGAAATCCAAAGAAGATAGAATTGTATTAAGTTTAATCCAATTAAGTGCAGAATCTTAAAATCCAACCGATTAATTCAGGAGTCTTAGCTAGGTTACAAGTGTTCTACTCCTCCATAGTCATGAAATCCAAGCTCCAATGGAGGAAGAAAGCCATTTCAATGAGCTCCAGAATGAGTAAAAGAGAGAAAAAGGAAAAATGTCTAGCCTAGAATTCTAAGAATGCTCCAAAACGATGCCTCCTTTAACCTAATTATATAACCTTAATTACAATGCACACCAAATTAACCTTAGGTCAAATTTAATCTCTTGGGTCTTAGCTTCAAATGGGCCCTGGTTTCACTTAATTTGGGCTTAAGATGAGGAAGTTAAGCCCAAATCAATTCATAAAGGTCCAGGCCTGGTTCCAGGATCTTGGTTCTGACTTCCGGGTTATATTTGACCCACTGAATGTCCGAATTGGCCTTGGAGGTCTAAATGAAAGTTGTAGATAATCCTCTTAGCTTTCCTACAAGGCAAGAATCACAATTTTTAGATATCCAGAACTAAAGATATACCCGAAATACAGAAACAGTATCAAAAACCTAATAATTCTGAATCAAAACAATTAAGCCCAATATGAAGCCAAACTAATGAAATAAGGCCAAGCCCACTCAAATAAGCATAAAAGAGGTTTAACAGACTAAGAATGAGGGTTAATTACTGTATAAAAATATTGTTTATCATTGAGACTATTCCAATTTCAAAGCCAACAATGGCTGCTTCTAACTTTCTACTTAATGAATTGTATGGAAATTCACCCATTTCTCTCACTTTAAAGAACCACATTCTTGGTGTGCATCAAATGAACTCCAAAGAATGGTTCCCATTCATATATTAGCTTCCTCTTATTTTCCTACCTTGTGCAACTTCGCTCTACAGCTGGACATGGAAAGTGTCCATCTTCATTTGATGGCAGAAACTTTGGCAAGATCCATTTCCCTTTCACCAGCACAGAACGCCCTGACTGTGGCCTATTGCCAATTCATAACTGTGAAGATCGCGACCCAGACACCATTAAAACAATCAAGAACAACAGAAAATGGTTTTATGTTTTCAACGTAACCCACTCCACCATTTTGGTTAGAGACAATGATCTTCATGACCTTTTCCTATCCAGAAGTTGTGTGGTCTTCAAAAAAAAATTCGACTTTCACTACCAACTCTCCCTTCTTCTCTACTTATATGTAGCACAGTATAACCTTGTTCAGATGCAACCATAACCTTAATCTTAGCCATCCCAATTCTTTCTCTATATCTACAATATGCCTTAATGTTCCATGGTTCAGCTTCCAATTAGTGGTAATTGTCTCAAGCCCAATACCAGAGTAGACCTTTTCAATTTCTTATCTAATGAGATCACCATATCAAAGTTCAGGTAACCCCTCAATGTTCTTCCTATAACCGTCTCAAAGGAGGGCAATGCCAACTTGATAACAAGGGGAAGTTCTTTTGTCCCTAAGGTACGAGTGTATGAATGACTTGTGAAATTTTGAAAGCACTTATTAGCTCAAGTGATTAATAAAATTTTGGGTGAAACTTTTCTTTGTTTTTGAGTAAACCCCCTATTTGGTTCTCTTCCTAATGGAGTCATTCTCAATTTTTTATTTTAAGAGATAAATCATGGCAAAACAAGAACTTGAGTGCTTAATTTCTTATTAATTTCTCTCTTTGTAGGTCTTTGGATTCTTCACTACTAATTTCACTAAAAGAGTTACTAATTTGTATTGGTGTTACTATATGATATCATTACTTGTTGACAAAAACACTTGTTATTGTATTCTAATTTGGCTAACCAGAGCTTGTGAACTATACCATATAATCAAGAAATTCGATCTTAACTAGGTCCAGTTACTCTGCTCTATCTACTGATGGTTTTTTCATTCATTTGGTGTTGTTGAAATTATTCATATCTTTTTGTCTACTCATTGTATGCAACTTTACTCATGTGGGTCACTGATTAGTAATCACTTGATAGGTCCCGTGTAAAGTAAATAAAAAAAAAACACTCATGAAAATATCCTCTTCGGGTGAGGATGTACCACAATTTATTGGAATAATTTTTCTATCATTCATTGATAATCCACGACTGCTTAAATAGCAGACCATATGCATGAAACTGAAAAACAAAGTAAGCTGAAAACATAGGAACATCCTAATGCCACTACCAGTAACTGATGCCTAACAAATGAAATAATAGAAATGGACTCCATACACTACTGAAATAAAATGCAACAGAAAAATAACATCAAGCTTAAATTTCTCCAACTACTAAGACCCAGTCCAAGCACGCATGCACTCCACTCCCATGCACTATGTTGTCACGTCCCATTTGCATCTCCTGTCAACCTTCTCCCAAATATTTGGGATTTGGTTTGAAACCTCTAACTGAACGTCGTGGCTTATCAATACTTCCCCCATCAGGTGGACTCTTGTTCGCAAGGTCCACATCTGGAAATTGCTCAAGCAATGACTGGTTTATCTCCCACGTGGCCTCTTCAGCTAGTAAATGCTTCCATTGAACCAAGTGTTCTTCTTCAAACTTCTTGCCCTTTCTGACCCGACGAGTATCCAGACAGTGTTGGGGCTCAAGTACGATCACTTCTTCATCAGTTACGGGCAGCAACTCAGTAGAGGATAGTGTACACTCGCCAATAAATTTCTTTAAGAGGGAAATGTGAAACACTAGGTTAATGCGGGCTCCCGCTGGCAGCTGAAGTTTGTAAGCAACCGCTCCAATTTTTTGTATCACAAGATATGTCCCATAAAATCAACTGGCAAGCTTCTAGTGGGCATGTTCAAAAACTAATTGTTACCGATAAGGATGCAACTTGAGAAACACTATTTCACCCACTTCGAACGTGACATCCCTCCTATTTTGATTAGCTATTTGCTTCATGCGATTGATGGAGGCTTCCAAATTGGCTTTGAGCTGCCATAGTATCGCATCTCTAGTTATCAGTTGCTCATCCACTTCGTTGACAAAAGAAAAACCGTTATGATAAAATGGGAATAAGGGAGCGGACGACCGTATAATGCCTGAAATGGAGTCATTCCCATTGAAGCATGGTACGTTGTATTATACCATAACTCAACCCAAGGAGGATAGGCACTCCACTTGTGCAGCCATTGATGAACAAAGCACCAAAGATACTACTCCACAAAGTGGTTGACCACTTATGTTTGGCCATTGGTTTGCGGATGATAAGCAGAGCTAAGTTGTAACTTGGTGCCTGACATTTGAAAAAATTCTTGCCAAAACCTGCTAATAAAGACTAGATCGCAATCACTGATGATGGATTTTGGTAGGCCATGCAACTTGATAATCCGTTCTACAAATTTTTTCAGCCACACCTTTAGCAGTAAATGGATGAGTTAAGGTTAGGAAATATGCAGATTTACTTAACCTGTCCACTACTACCAATATTGTGTCCTTGCCATGGGAAGTGGACAATCCTTCAATGAAGTCGAGAGTGATATCATCACATACTTGGCACGGAATGGTAATAGTTGGAGAAGTCCTGCATGTGAAAGTGTCTCAGATTTCATCTTTTGACATACTTCATAATGCTGGACGTATTCATGGACTTCTCAATACATTTTAGGCCAATAAAATTGTTGAGCCAATCGCTTGAACGTCCAGAACACTCTTGAATGCCCCCCAATTTTTGTGTCGTGAGCCTCATGTAGCAGCCTTTTCCGTAACTCCCCTTGGGAAGGAATGAATAACCTACCTCTGAAGTAGAATAACCCTTATCGTTGTGTATATGGCCTTTCGGTTTGAGTCTTGGCCAATTGAGCAATTGACTGAATGTATGGATCTCTTTTGTATGCCTTATGAACGTTATCCCACATAGTTATGGTGGGTACATGGAGGTGATTAAGGACTGGATTGTTGGGCTTATGTGAGAGGGTGTGTGCTGCTGAATTTTCATGGCCTGGGCGATAAGTGATCTCGTGATCGTAGCCTAGCAATTTGGCTACCCATTTTTGCTGCTCTAGTGTTGCCAAACGTTGTTCCAAAAAATATTTTAAGCTGTGTTGGTCGGTTTGGATGAAGACTTTCCTCCCCAATAAATATGGTCACCATACGCGTATAGCCTCCACAATTGCAAGCATTTCTTTGGCGTAGGTTGACCCAAATTTTTTTGTAACTCCCAGTGCACGGCTCATAAAGGCGATGGGCTTGCCTTGTTGAGTTAAGACCATGCCTATTTCTTCCCATGTAGCATATGTTTCTATGGTGAAGGACTCATTGAAATTGGGCATTGCCAAAATAGGTGTGGTGGTCATCGCTTGTTTAAGAGTCATGAAGGCTACTCTTGTTTCCTCATTCCATCTGAACTACCCTTTCTTGAGGAGGTTGGTAAGGGGTTGAGCGATGATGCCATAATTCTGAACAAATTTCCTGTAATATCCTGTCAAGCCTAAAAAACCACGTAATTAAGAAATATTAGTTGGTTGAGGCCATGCCACCATGGCTGCAATTTTGTGATTATCGACCTTCACTCCTTAAGGTGTAACAATGTGTCCCAAATATTCTAACTCCTGTTGGCCGAATGCACACTTGCTAGCCTTGCAAAAAATTGATACTGCCTCAAAATCTCCAAGGTTTGTTTAACATGCACCACATGCCTATCCCAAGTAGAACTATATACGGGAATATCGTCGAAGAAAACCAAAATAAACTTTCAAAGATAAGGTTGAAATATAGAGTTCATGATGGCTTGGAATGTAGAGGGTGCATTACATAAGCCAAACAACATCACTAAATATTTGTAATGACCGTTATGAGTACGAAAAGTAGTTTTGAGTATGTCGGAAGGATTTACTCTTACTTGGTGATATCCGGCCCTTTGATTGAGCTTGGTAAAGTATGATGCACCTTGTAATTCGTCCAACATGTCATCTACTGTCATAATAGGAAATCGATCCTTAATGGTGGCAGTATTGAGTGTGCAGTAGTCTGTGCAAAATTACCAACTTCCGTCCTTTTTCTTCACCAATAATACTAGCGAGGAAAATGGAATGGGGCTTGGTCGAATGAGGCCGAAATTCAGCATCTCTTGAACTTGTTTTTCGATTTCTTCCTTTTGGAAATGGGCATATCGAAACGAGCGTACATTAATTGGCTCGGTCCCCTCCTTGAGCGTAATGCAATGCTCTACCTTGCGTACAGGTGGCAAACTTGAGGGCTCCTGGAACACGTCCGCATAGTCTTTCAGCAACCTCTACATATCTTGCTACTGATCATCAGGTGGCACACCATGTGACGTTGTTCCCAGGGTTGGTTGAAAACATACTGCAAATAATGCATGGCCTTGGCAAAGCTCATTTGATAATTCGTTGGGTGAAGCAACTTGAATTCCTTGCATGTCTACACCTTGTAGCCTTCAATTTTGATTGTCCCAAATAAAATCCATGGTCAATTGTTTCCAGTTATAGACCACAGAGCCAAGCATTTCAAGCCATTGCACACCAAGTACAAGGTCAAGACTTGTTAAAGGCAGAGAAAAAAAGGTGAGGTAAAACTCGATGCCCTGACACTTTAGTTTCTCTCCATTGGTCACTCGGATAGAAAATGCTTCCGTAGGAATGGCTGGCAACTTGAGCAAGTTTGCCAAGCGATCGTTGATGAAATTATGTGTCGATCTACTGTCAACCAAAACCACCACTTTTTGAGGGCCCATTCTTGTTGTTATGCGCATGGTTTTTGGACCAGTCCATCTCGTTAATACACTCAACATGATTTCAAGTTCAAGTTTAGGTTCCTATACTTTCCCTGTATCTTCACCTTGGTCTTCTTCTAACGTCTGCTGGTCAGTAATTTCTTCACATACCACGTTACCCGCATGCCCTTCCAAGAGTAATAATTGTGGTCTTTGACATCTATGCCCAGCTGTGAAGCGTTCATTGCAGTTGAAACAGAGACCTTGAGCCCATCTCTTTTGCATTTCTTCCCATGTTAAACATCTGATTGGAACAGCAGGGGTAGCAAGAGCTACACGCGTGGTTTGTGGAAGAGCTAGAGGAGTTCTTGTGGGTGGAGTTCGCATGAACCATTGCTGCCGTGTAAGCTGCTCAATGTTCTTCCTGTAACTGTCTTAAAGGAGGGCAATGCCAACTTGATAACAAGGGGAAGTTCTTTTGTGCCTAAGTTACAAGTGTATGAATGACTTATGAAATTTTGAAAGCACTTACTAGCTCAAGTGATTAATAAAATTTTGGGTGAAACCTTTTTTTTTTGTTTTGTTTTTGAGTAAACCCCCTATTTGGTTCTTTTCCTAATGGAACCATTCTCAATTTTGTCTTTTAAGAGATAAATCATTGCAAACCAAGAACTTGAATGCTTAATTTCTTATTAATTTTTGAATTTGTATTGGTGTTACTATATGATATCATTACTTGTTGACAGAAACACTTGTTACTGTTATTCTAATTTGGCTAACCAGAGCTTGTGAACTATACCATATAAT
Organism: Cercis canadensis; assembly: GCA_003255065.1. Classification (NCBI taxonomy): domain Eukaryota; kingdom Viridiplantae; phylum Streptophyta; class Magnoliopsida; order Fabales; family Fabaceae; genus Cercis; species Cercis canadensis. The sequence continues at coordinate 1,087,784 of QAOA01000648.1, read as the reverse complement.
CAAGAAATTCGATCTTAATTAGGTACAGTTACTCTGCTCTATCTACTGATGGTTTTTTCATTCATTTGGTGTTGTTGAAATTATTCATATCTTTCTATCTACTCATTGTACGCAAGTCTACTCATGTGGGTCATTGATCAGTGATCGCTACCCTTTTTGGCTTTCCGGCGAGATACCTTCTAGGTACTATTGTGTCTTAGTAGGGGAAGGAGGAAAGTTATGGGGTAATAGGGATTGTGATTTATTTGAAGGTTGTTGAGGTAGGGTAGAGGATAAATTATTATCTGGGGAAAGAAGAGGGTTCGGTTAAGAGGGTAAGGGTGAGGAAAAAATGATAGGTTGGGAATAAGAGTTGGTATTCGGTTAGAGAGAGTAGTTTGAAGAAGGTAAAGAATTGTNAGGATAAATTATTATCTGGGGAAAGAAAAGGGTTCGGTTAGGAGGGTAAGGGTGAGGAAAAAATGATAGGTTGGGAATAAGAGTTGGTATTCGGTTAGAGAGAGGAGTTTGAAGAAGGTAAAGAATTGTTGGCAGAAGATTTGGGATGGAATTGGATTGTAGGGGATAAAGGATGTTTGTAATTATTTAAATTTGAAGATAAAAAGGAGGTGGAATGAGATGGGAAGTAAAGGATAAGTGAGGTTGAGAGTATTGAAGTAGGAAGATAAAGAATAGGTTTAAGGAGAGAAGGAAGGGGATGACAAGGAAGTTGAAGAAGTTGTTGGAGATAAAGTTTGACATAGGTTGGGAAGTATTTAAATGTGAAGATAAAAAAGAGGTTGAGGGAGAGAGGGAAGGGGATGGTGAGGAAGTTGGAGAGAGGGAGTTGTTGGAGATAGAGTTTGATAGGGGTTGGGGAACATAGATGATGGGGATTATGTCCATATTTGGAGAGGGAGAGGGAGAGGGAGAGGGAGTGTTTGGCCAAGTAGGGATAGGTAGTTCCCACAAACTTCACATGCCTAGATAAGTACATTTTTTTATGAATAAAATCATAACAAATAAAAGCATTATTATTAGTGGAATAACAAAGGAAAAGACATTAAATGGAGTGTGGTTCTAGTTTGTTTGAGGAGTAAGGGTGTAACCAAGATTAACACAAGCACCCAAATGCTTTTAAGGTGGAATAATTAAGGTTTTGGTTAAATAATTGAGTAAAAGGCATTGACATGTTGAGAACAGGAGTGGGTAAGTGATTGATTAGGTAAGTGACTATTAAAAATGCATAGGACCAGAATTTTAATGGCAAATTAGCATAATGCAGTAGAGAAAGACCAGTTTCAACTATATGCCCATGTTTTCTTTCGGCTAGGATATTGCATTCAAGGGCATAAAGAGAGGTAGTGTAAAATGAAATGTCATGTTGAGCAAAAAAAGATTTCAATTTTATGAATTCACCGCCATTGTCAAAATGAAAAGAAATAATTGAATGATGAAAGAAAGATTCCACAAGAATTTTAAATTAAATTGCACAAAAACTTGAAATACATCAGGTTTTTGCTTAAGCAAATACAATTAGGAATATCTTGTGTAATGGTCTATAAAAATTACGTAGTACTTGAAACCATGAATGGAAATATGAGTCCATGGACCTCATACATCAGCAAAAATGTTTTCAAGAGGCTTTGTAGACTTGAGACAGGAAGTAAAGAAGGGAAGACGGTGACTTTTGTGACAGGAGCAAGACAGACAATCCTTGACATCATTCTTTATTAAGAGTTTATGATGGGTAGCAATGTGATGAAGAGTTATAGGATGAGGATGATCCAACCGGTAGTGCCAAAGAAAGGGGAATGAGAGATGTTGAGCATGGTGTGCTTGGGGAGAGGGGGGAGGCCGAGAGTCAAGGACTGGAAATTGATAGACATGACCATTACTCGGGTTACGAAGGAGAGATGCCCCCGTAGTCAAATCCTTCACAGAAACAGAATTAGGTGAGAACTCAATGGAAGCATTATTGAATTTGCAAAATTGAGACACAGAAATGAGGTTATTTTTCATTTTAAGTACGCAATGAACATAATGAAGTTGAAAAGAGGACATTGGAGTATGTAAAGAACCAATGTGAGATATGGACAAATATGTGCTATTGCAAACCATCATTTTGTCATTGCCATGGTAATCTTGCTTCGAATAGACAGATGAAGCATCATTGGTCACATGGTGAGAGGCCCCAGTGTCAAGAAGCCAAGTTTTTGGATTAAGGAAGGGTTGCATGGTGGTGTAATTGGCTTCCAAGGATTTTTTGGTTTGAGGTGAGCGAAGAATTTGTAGCAGCAGGAGGCAAGGTGGCAGGGTTTGTTGCATAGCTGACCAGTGATGGGAGAAGGAGAGCCAACGGAGCTAGGCATTAGAAAAAGGCTTTGGTGGTATAGTTGGAGTTGGAACTGGAGTGGGCATTGGGGTAATGTTTTTTGTTAGGAGGTTGGTGAGATTTGGTGGAGACATTGGCTGTGAGAGGTGAGGTGAGGGTGGTGGACTCTGATGGTTAACTATATTGTTAAAAATCCACCAATTTATCCCTTTCTAGAGAGGTATTGGAAGTGTCTTGAGCTAGGAGAGGACCAGTGATTTTCTTGAACACAAGACCAAGACCATTAAAAGTGTAAATGATAAGGTCAAGGTCATCAACAAGTGTGAAATGAGAGCAATTTCATCAAAAAAAAAATTCATAAGCCGGTTTGGCTTTGAAAGACATAAGTTGGGATCTAGACTAGCTAGCAAAGAGGGTTTTGAGGTGTTCTCAAGCTTCTTTTGTAGTGGAAGTCTTGCCAAGAAGATTAAGAATATCTGGCTCAAGAGAGGAGGTAATAGCATGGAGGATGAATTTATCTTGAGGAGTCCATAAAGTGAAGGTTGGATTGGGCACAGTGATGCTGTCGGCAATGATTGTGGGGGAGGGACAAGGTTTGGATCCGTCTAAGAAGGACATTAAATCATGGCCTTGGAAAAGGGCATCTACTAGAGTGCCCCATGACGATGAGTAGTTGGCTTGGTTAAGCTTGAGGGGAATATGTGCGGAAGTAAAAGAGATAAGCAAGGAAGCAGGGTGGTGCTAGGTGGAAGAGATGGTCACAAAAGGGAAGGAAGAAAAAGATTCTGAATTGGAGGCCATAAGGAAAAATGTTGTTGTTAAGCGATTAGCTCTGATACGATAAAGAGATAAATGAATGAATGGAAAATGGAATTAATTTCTATTGATGTGTATAATTGTATATATATAGTTACAAAAGAATTTAAATAAATTTGAATAAAGGAAATCTAATCTAGTGTAACCCTAATTAAAAAATATAACAATAATTTGAATTTTGAATTACAAAGTAAACCCTAGATAGGGTTTGTTTTATCAATAAGCACCCCCACAAATGGTTATGGCTTTACTCTCACATTGGTGTCCTTCGCAGGGTGTGTTCTCCTACATGAAGAGCCCTTAGCAGTTGCAGTTANAATTTGAATAAAGGAAATCTAATCTAGTGTAACCCTAATTAAAAAATATAACAATAATTTGAATTTTGAATTACAAAGTAAACCCTAGATAGGGTTTGTTTTATCAATAAGCACCCCCACAAATAGTTATGGCTTTACTCTCACGTTGGTGTCCTTCGCAGGGTGTGTTCTCCTACATGAAGAGCCCTTAGCAGTTGCAGTTAATACAAGTCCTTTTAGCAAAACCAAATTTTAGATATTTGAAATTACAAGATTTTTAAGTAAGATTATTTGTGGCGAAAACAAGTTCCCTCTCAATAAAATATGTAGCAATTCGAAACAATATGCCTAGGCTTTTATAATCTATTAACTGTTTGGATGGTCCTTTTAATTCGCATAATGTGAATGGTTTTGAACTTAATTTACTCTTTATATCATGTTACTTTTTCTCAAAACAAGCAGCAGTGTTTTCTAATAATTTGTACTCATAACTATCAAGTCTAATAGTTGTTAAGTTATCTTTTTACCATTTGTTGTTTTGTTTGAATTTTGACACCATATGAAACAATAAATAAAGAGTACTTAATAGATACTGATAAATTCATTAGGTGATACGTACATTTATCGATCTCTGCATGAGTGGGGGAGAGTCAACATAATTTTGCAACAGTCTCCTCATTTTTAAATAACCATCAACTGTTTTTCTAATAATTTTCCTTTTGAAATTATTGGAGGTTGTTGGAAGCTGGATATCATTTGCATTATTGGCTTCAGAGGAATCTTTTGATACAAATTTATGACTGTGTTGCCACTCGCGCGTCTATTTCTGCCATTATATATTATCCAGTTAATTTTGATTGGAAGTAATTTAAGCATTGAGGGTTTAGAGTTGGGGTTTTCATTTTTTTATAAATCATATTACTTTGTTTATCTATTTGTATCGATTTCTACTTTGCATGTACCATATGCTGATGGTTTTGCAATTATACTTCTCTAATAAATTTTGTTGTTTTGTTTTTTCTTTCTTTGGTGTGCATAATGAAGCCATGGTTATGACTAGAGCGCATTGCAAAAGAAAGGAGATGCTTCCCTCCTTCATTTGTGATAGTTTTTCACATGTCTTTCATGACACACAATTGTTTCTTATTGTTTATGACTTGTTTGCAATACAAATCACATTCTCATTAAAATGGAAATGTTTAGAGTACACCACCAAATTAAAAAAACAAAAAGAAAAGAAAAGTAAGTGATAGTTCAAACCTCGGTTAACTATAGATAGCAAACCTTATTGCATAAGCATTATGAAGGTCCAATCAGCACTAACTATATGAAATTGCACAAAATTAAGTGGTGCTCAAATTTTATTTTATTTATTTAGTTTTTTCTTGTAAATAAAAGCGAGCACATTTACTACCGAACTTGAACCTGAGAACATGAGATAACCAAGCCTTAAGGCATAGAGGTGGTGCCACTGTACCAAAGCCTCTTCCTCACTCAAATTTTATTTGGATGATCAGACCAACCACGGTTAATTAATGCTTTTACCATCACTTGCAATCAACTACCGCAAAATAACTAATGCTAATGTTGTGAATTTTTTCTAGTGTCATCTTTCGCTATGAGAGGGTATAATATTTCTTATGTGGAAACTCAATTTTTATGATATAAAACTCCAAACTCCCACTTGCAAAAATTACATCAGAGAGAGAAGAGATATAGAGACGAGGGAGAGAGGGATTTCGGAAAAATACAACTTAAAGAATTGATTTTGTGTAGACATGTATGCATTTGCATGTAGGGGCAATGTACATGAAGGCTTTCATTACTCGTCAGAGGCGTTACTTGTAGCTCAGTTACCTAGTTTCCATGTTTGCTGACGGTGCCCTGTTGTCTCTATTCACACATGTTCATAGTTTTAGTTAGTATCGTAGACTATTTTTTTATGACAATTTTTCCCTCATTTTTGAAAGTTATGTAATTTTATTATTTACTATAATCCCCAAAAAAAACTATATTTTCACTTTTCTTTTATATGTTATTAAACAAAGAAAATACTATATTTGTTTCATTTTCTTCTCTCTTACGTTTCTTTTTCTCTTGCTCTGGTGTTTTCATTTTAATAAAATTAATTATTATGTTATAAATTAATGAGGAGAAAAAACTTGGTAATTAGTCATTCTATGGATACTTTAGTAATATCAAAGCAGCCTTCAATTTTTATAAATTCAAAGCAGTCAAGTAAATTTGTATATCTCTTTCATCTACTTTCCTCTCCTGATTTGCTCTCTCTCTATCTCCTATACCTGACCTTTTTGAGCAATGGCGGATGAAGTCATTGAGCTTACACGCTCTCGTCTACCACCTTCTATGTCTGAGTCCCCAAAAGCCCTTAATCTAAGTGCTTCCACCTCAATTTCTGCAAAGAAAACTCAATTCAAGAGAACTGCTCAGTGGGTACCAGGAAATCCAGCTTTCACAGAGACACATGACCTCTCTCATGTTACTTTTAAGCATCAAGCCAGCATGAATGGTGACCAATCATTAGCTGAATATAAACCAGTCACTGAATCAAATGCATTCTCATGTCCTCATGGAACCAATTTGCTCAAGGATCGTTGGACCGCCAAAGAGTATGAGTTTGTTTCTTTCAACTTTTAATGACATTAAATTGGATTCTCACATTCTCTTCTATCATTAAATGCTACCATTTGCATTTCATTGATTATTTTGACTTGTTAGTACTTATAAATATAATTGCAAAACTTGCATGTTTCTTTCTCTTTTATTTCTTTTACTTTTCAGTAATGTTTTGAATACATTAGAATTTAATTACTTGTTTGCAACTGCAAGCAGTTGTATTTCTACTATTAATTAATTTACTATTCTAATTTCAGATTAACAAACAAGTATGGAAAAGGATGCCGGAGTCAGATATCTAAAAGTTTCGAGAGCAACAAGACTCCAGAACAAGTTCAGAGCTATGCTATCGATTTCTTCAGAAACCCAGCAACCACATACCAATACAATTCGATGGAAAAGTTCCAAACCTCGAATGCAGCCAATTTTGCTAATCTGAACAGAAGTGGAAACATTGTGGGTGAGGCTGCCACTAACTCTGATTTCAAGCCTATGAGTACTGAGAAGCCACCACCAACCCTTCTACTTTTTCCAGAGGAAGCTGCTTCCTCTACACTTTCACCAGCTGCTAGAGAACTTGATATTGATCTTAACTTGCAAATGCCAGTGGCTGAAGCTGAAGTTGATTTGGAGTTGAGCTTGGGTTGAAGCTAGTGAGACTAGATACGTGTCTCATTCATGCATGGACAAGTATTTGTCAAAAATTGCATTTTGTACTTACATAATTCAATAATGGGGTATTGATATCATACTCTCCACCCTATTAGATTATGGAAAACATGTACCCGGGGTCTAAACCCATTCCTCTCCAAAATAATATATTGTATTTACTTTTTTCCTCAATCCCTAGAAGACTTGTTTACAAATCATGTCCTGTAAAATTTGAATTTTAAATAACAAGATGTTATCTCTTTCTTGTTTTAGCATGAAATTATAATATTGCTCTTTTATTTAGATATCTTGATAGGTTCTAAGGTATTTGAATTGAATAACGTTTAGCAACAAGTATATAGTCAAGGAATGCATGAATATAATCCTCTACTCTTTATAATAAATACTACAACTTGAGATTTTCTCTTCCTTGAATCTAATTGCTAAATATCATAAACGATCCTCTACTTCCGTTATTCAGGTGTAAATGGTTTGAAAGTCATTAGCACTCCAAAACTTCAACCACATTCAAGAAAAAGAAAACAATGTGATCACCTGCAAGCATGCGTTGGCTAATTAAATTTGAATACTTTGGAGGTTAATTATCAGAAATGCAAAAGCTGTCCTAGTCAGCAAGAGATCAATGGTAAATGAAGATGAACAAATTACCAGGAAGGAAGGCAGCACCCTGACGCTTTTGTGCCCAAGAAAAACTGCACAGATAAATATGACACAGAATGATAATATTGGATGGAAAACTAAATGTGCAAACAAGTACCTCGATATGATCTGCGAAGTGGAGACACAGCCTAAATTAACATGGTTTTTATAAAAGAGGAGCCATGATTTTCACGTTGTCAATCAAAATACAAAACCAGTAAATTTAAACATTATCCTATCAAATGCCATTTAGTATGATAGTATGAACAAAATAAATTCTTTGACCCATTACTAAAATAAGATTCAGTTAGGGTTATTTGCAGAAAATCCTATGACATAACTAGTGTATAACACAATGAAATTACAGTATCACCAACCAGAACCTGTTATCAAAGAATTTCAAAATGCATGGGTACTTACATTGCACCACCTAGAGCTGGACCCACTGCTTGGAATACAGACATTGCAGTCAAAGCCAAACCATTCGCAGCTCCTCTTTGATTTTGGTCCTGTTTTCCATTATTTCAATTACAATAATTATCATAAATCCAGTTTTCTAGGATGGTCATTTAAAGTCTCAAAATAGACAAACAAAAAACTATAAGGGTTTAGTCTGATGGTAAAGATGTAATAAATTTATTTAAGCTAGCCAATGTTTGAATCCAGGAGCCAACAGACAGTAGAATTTTTCTTTTAAATGTGTCAGGCCAATGTGGGGAGGCACCCTTAAGATCGCTAAGAACTTAGTTTTGGTGCGCAAAAGCTGACCCAAAAATACTCTAGCGTTAAAAACAAAAACAAACAAAAGGGCTATAGAAGGAATTAACTAAATAAGACAAACAAAGAAAAGAAGATTACCACAGCCTTGTTTTGTAGAAGGAATGTAGAAGTTACAATGGACACATAATGATTGCAAAAAATGAAATAAAACGTATAAGTTAGTGGCACCTTATAGCCATGTATTTTCAAACTAAGGCATCCAAGTCTATGGAAGACCCATCTTACAATAAAAGAACTAAAACATCAAATAGCTACATGTTGGTAACAGCAATAATTAATGCATGAGTACTTGCTTATGTAATGCCAATCTCTGCAATTGTGATCAGGAAATAAACTATCTATTATATTATAAATTAGTGAAATATTTATATTAACAAGAAAAATAATATAGGATTGTCTTAAAACATTGATATGTTCAAATTGATATCGATACTTGTAAATTTCATGTTCCATACCTTACTAATTTTAAATTTATGCTAGCTTGAAAGGTTGCAAGCTCCCTAGTGACTCGTCAGTAACTAGGCAATTATGTCTCTCTTACCAAAAACATAATCTGTCTCGTACTAATTATTTCCAAAAAAAATATGTGTTCTCTTTTTATTTCAAGAATTGAAAATACACATTCAATAAAAAAAACAGATCATATGCTCAAGAAAAATCTTATAAATTTAATGGAATTTCAAAATTTACTCCGAAAAAATTTCAACTCTCGTGCAAAGAGATGACCAATGGACAATAAGATAAATGAAAAATAGATTTAAATAATGAATATCAATTTCAGGCGTCAATTTTTCTCATATGGCAGTAACAATTTATTAAGAACTTGAGGTGATTTGAAGTAATTAGTTACCATTGTCCATTATGGGCTAATACACTTCAAATATATGGATATATATTTTGAAACATAGAACAAGTATAGTCTGTACCATCCAAATCAAGGAAATTGTTTGCTAATAGCTATTATATTGATATAAACATAGCAAAATGTAATACTTAAAGCAGACAAGATAGTTACTAATGAATTGTTGAACTGGTATGTGCCCATATGACCGTCACATAATTAAGTGCATTGTGTGACATAAGCAACAAGGGAGTTTCAAGTTGTAAATATACTTACACATAAAACATTTTTTATCAAAGATGCACAGTTTAACCAGAAGAAAAGGGTGAACCCAGTTAAGTAGGTCATGAATGGGTAGGCTTGCAGGATTGGAATTGATAAAATCTGCATATGGATATATTCGACTACATGAGAAGAAAAATCACAAAGAAATTTTATAAAGACATTTGAAAGTGAATTGGAAGGTTACCGCTAACATTCGTGCGGACATTATACGTCCCATTATTCGTTCAACATATTGGTATAAAGAGATTTGAAAGATGATGAGACCTATATCTGAAGACATAACAAGTTGTCAGCGACTCTCTGGCTTATGTACTGAGCACTAAAAGAGGAAAAACCCAAGAAAGAGAAGACAAAAGAAATAAATTTGCAATGTAAATTGTTAGAACACCAATTCTTACAATTACAAAAACTGCTCTAAGCTATTGTGTTGTGAAACACTATTTTTTGAAAATGACTAACCAGGAAGGGTATATTTTCAGAAATACTGAGGACTTAGAGATTCCTCCTCAGCCTAATAAAGAATCTAAGGGGTCTAGGTAATGTTATTGCCCTCAATGGCTTATCTAGTTCAGTTTTCTTCATATTGGCTCTTAATTGCAAATGTTTGGACAGTGCTGGTGCAAACAAAATGAGAGTATGAGCTTTGTCTATTTCTAAAACTTAAAAGACGTTTGGATGTAGACTGCAAATATCAACAAAGGCAATTAGTCCTTAGTTTTAAGATGATTACCCATATCAAACAACTGACATGGAGAAAGATATGTGAAGGTTAAGGTACTCCAAAGAAACTGGTATAATTGGTTTTCTTTGCTTTTTCCTTTTAATCTCATGTTGGATGGGGAGAAATTTGCTTGCACTCACACCTCTCAATCTGTAAGTGTTTTCTACACTTAGAGGAGAATTTTCAACTTGAATCCCAAATAACACATAATTCAACAGTCATATTTATAATATTACAAAGAGACTATTAAATTCACTAACTTATTCTTATCATTTTTTATATCCTTAGAATACAGAGCACTAACATAACTAAAACTCTAGACTCTTAAAACCGACATACTTAAAACTTCTAGTAACTGACTCAGAAAAATTTACATTTATTTTCAACATCTCTCTCATAATAAGTTCTTCGCTATTTTTTTTATGCGCCTCTCTACTTAAGAAGTTTTCCCCAGCCAAAACACTTCCTTCCATATGTTTTGCAGGCAATCATTCATTAATTTAGACAGTTCACATTCACTGATGCTAAGGTTGGAAGCAAAACAATTAATATATAGTGAATGTTACTACTCTGATCACTATGATTGTGGCTTTTTCAACTTCTTCCCTTCCCTTGAAATCAGCATTTCATCTTATTTCTAAACGTGCTATTGTCAAATACATATCTCCTATATCCTGGGCCAAGATTTTGTTACTTTGCCAAATCCAGCATCATAAGATATCATAGTCTTGTGACTGAACTATTAGTAGCCTTTCCTTAAAGTTCTCTTCCCTATCCTTAAAGTTTAGGATTTAAACACCAGATTCTTTCTTCCAAAATTTTGCTATAAATTATGAAATAGCCATTTTTGCTATTGTAACAAATAGCTTTTGGCCTTTTGCTGTTACCAACAATAAGTTTTGATACGGATGTTATTTGTCCCACATCAGGGATTGAACCTATTTTTCCTTGTTCAATTGACCATCTACACAACCAAGTAATTCAACAGTTATCAGCACAGAAAGCCATGAATGAAACTTCCCTTCCACATCATTAGTGTAATGTTATGAACAGTGATTTTAATTAAGAAGAGATACGAGCTCCAATATATACATACACATAATGTATACATACATAAAGAGAGTGAGAAAGAGAAAGAGGAAAAAAGAGGTGAATTGGATTTGCTTCAAGATTGTTCTCTAAGCTTTTTAATTACTCAGAAATAGAAAAGTACATATATATGCAACATTATCACCATATATAGATAATAAGAGACCAAGTATATACCAGTAATTGTAAAAACTTCACCAACACCTCCAGATGTATAACTCAAGCCACCATACTTCCGAGGGCTGACGGCCCACAATGAGAATATCTACAGAAAAATACTTTCAGCTGATCACAATAATAGAAATATTAGGTAAAAGCATCTAGCTGAAATAAAATTATGCAAACTGCAAGGTTCCTTTACTTCATTTTAATGCAGGAATTGACCGCAATGGAATTGTTGATGGATAGCCATGTGGTGCAGGGTAAACCAATTTAATAACCTAATGTTGATTTAATTTTATTTCGTAGTTATGAATTATATAGAAGTTAGATTGTGAATAACAATTGTTTTAAACCTTTGCATAAGAAGCATACTATTAGTTAATCTTTGCACGAGACTGTTGTTCTTCCATAATATTGTGTAATGTTTTTCTATTGCAAGAAAATTATTTTAAACTACCAAAATAGTTCAATATGAATTAAGAAATGTGAAAGTTGAGTTTGTGCTGGTTTTAAACAAAGTACCTATTTATTACCAGAGCAATAATTGAGAAGCATACTATTAGGTCTAGAACCTGTCAATGATAAGTGGATACCATAAATCCACAATCCATATCTCCTGTAGTATATCGTTAGAAAACTCAATAGATATCCAGAAAATAAATGATAGCATATGTACATAACCTTAACTTAGGTCTGGATATACCTCTGTGAATGCTATATCATGAAGGCAGAAGACACAGTACATAATGATAGATGACATCAAGGGCCAATTCTTGAGGAGGCTTGCAGTAGAAGCATCGGCTTCTTTTCCTTGGCTTTCTGCATTAGAGTCAAAAGAACCAGTTTCAAGAACTTCACATGAGTCGTCACGCGATGCAACATGTTTGTCATGCTTGTGCAATGATTCCTGAAATGATCATATGTTTATCACAAATACAATAAAGATACAGTCAATAGCCTGTGAGTGTGGGGGAGGGGAGGGGGGGTTGTGGGCAAGTAAAAGATAAATCATGTTGAAAAAAGTAATTAAGTTTTGATGCCTACAATGTCGCTAGTTCTATGGAAAGCTTAGAATTTGATTTATATCTAAAAGTTCATCGAAGATAGAGAAAACAGGAAACTGAAAACAAAAGGAGAAAGAAAAATAAAGTTTTCGAGAAAACTATCTGCACATCAAATAAATGTTGTACATGCTAGGAACTTGACCAAAAGTGACTTCTATTGAATATAGTATGATCATCTGGGAAAAGATTTATTGTGCAGATAGCAACATTAACACAATATAGGCTAGTCAGGAAACCATAAATTAAAATGTTTTGGAGAGTGAATTGGGATAAAATGAAGTACATGTATTCTATAATCTTTTACCATTCATTCTTTATGTCAAAGAAATCTCAAGAAATCCAAAGACAAAGCAAGGTACGAGGTAAGGAAAAAAGTCAGCAGAGAATAGATGAAATGAAAAGCATTTGGGAAAAAGAAAAATACTAGATCGACTAACATGTTTAATCTAAAGGCTGGNTGGTTTGCTGGTTAACCTTAGGTGCTAAATCTTTTTAGTTTGAATAATATCAAGTATTGAATGAGTTTATACAGTTACCATTTTTTTTTTTAACTTTTTGCAGAATATTCTTATCACCTTGAGTGGAGCTTGGAAACTCGGTGGATTTGGTTTTGCAATTTCAGCACCTCAGACCTCCGGTGACTTGGCTAATTCGCAAGCTTTCCATTATACTGTGCGTGAAACATTTGATAAGATTAGGGTTTATTACTTTCAGTTTGTTTAATTGACTTTTATAATGCATTGTCATACCCTGTGTGTTGATTATGGGATAATTCAACCGTTGCATATGTTTCCTATTTTTGTATTAGCATCATCTCTGTAGACTCTTTGTATGTATTTGTTTTGTACAGTGTAATACTACCAATGACATTTATGATCATATATATTGTGTGAAAGCAATTTTTCTTTGCGTTTGTTGTTTTTATTTTCATCTAAAACTCGTTTTCTTTTCTGGATCCATCTTTTAGCCACAGAATGCTTCTAATGCTACAACTCTATATTGTTGTGGCATGGGCTTCACTGCATTTTGTAACCTTGTCTGTGTGATAATTCTTTTAGCGTGTGATTCTTGAGCTGTCTTGTGAAAATTATGTCTTTCTGGATAATGCTTGCAATATGTTGATCTCATCCATCCTTTTCAAGTTGCTAAATTAAATCATCAATTATACTATCTTATATCATTTTCAACCCTTGGGACAAAGTACATTTTCTTGTATGACCTGTATTTTATTTCACCATGACTGTGGCACAGGAATATGATGTGGAGGATTCTATTCTGCCACTTCAGCCATCACTTAATTACACTGCTCCTGAGATGGTGCGCAGCACAGTGTCTTCAGCTGGTTGCCCCTCTGATATATTCAGTTTTGGCTGCCTTGCCTATCATTTGATTGCTCGCAAGCCTTTGTTTGATTGCCATAACAATGTGAAGATGGTAAATACTAATCCTTAAGTCTATTTTTCTGTAAATCTGGTGTTGATATGATTGTTCTATGACATATTATAATATTTTTTTCTCTTCATAAGGATATAAGTTGTCTTCTATCCCACCTTTATTTTTCTTGGTTAATTAATTAATAGGTTTGAAAAATGACTAGGTGTTAATTTATAGTCTTAAAGGCGAAGTGATGAATTCTAAACAAACTTTGGGTTCTGGGGTTAATATATTTTTATTATTTATCAATTGACAAATGAAAATCAGGAGAACGGCTGCAAAGGGTGGCTTGATAACTTTAGGACCCATAAGGAATATAGATTACTTTTTCTGAACTGAGTAACCACATTGTATCCTTGTGGGTCCTGAAAGTTATCAAGCCATCCTTCTCATTCATTTTGCCATTAAGGTATAATGAGAACAGGGTTCTTGAAGAGTGTTTAGGGTTCCTGGTACTCGATTGGGTCACTTGTTGGTTGCATTAGTAATGGCAACCTGAACAATTTGCTTCTGATTTTTAGATTATTCCTAGAACTTCTTGAACCTGGTAACCAGATAGGCGTTTAATGAGTAATTACTATGTTGAGGATTCCGTTAAAATGGACAAATCACCCTAAAGGAGGACTTAATTGTACACCAATTATGAGAGTTAGTGTTAGCCCAAAAGAGTTAGAGGCTGTGGTTGGGCCTGAACGAATTGAACCATATGTGACTGGAGCAAATCCTAAGATGCAAAAGGGGCTGAAAGTGTATGAGAGGAGAAAGAGGAGGGATGGTCCGTAAGTAGGGGGAAGTTAGTTAGAGGGAAGTTACGTGTGAGTGTGAGGGGTTGGGTACTTTAGGAAGGTGGCGGAGGCTTAGGAGAGTATTCAGTTATTTTGTGCTTTGTGTAGAGGAATCAGAGAGGAGTCTCTCTGGTGGGTCCAGGGTTGTAATTCTCACTACCCTGCTGTGGCAGAGGTGTTTCTTGGTGGAATACAATACTGTGGCTGGTATCTTCTTTCCTAATCTGTGCTATCTGTTTATTTACGTAACAATTTGGTTCCGTTGCCGGGAAAACGATGGTGGGGTGTAGCGAAGGTTCTGAGTCATGGGAGAAAATGATCGAAGGTTTATTTGAAGCAGATGGGAAATTCAGAATGGCTGGTGTGGCCATTGATAAGCTTTCACAGAAGCTCCATGGGGTCGAAATTTTTAAAGAGCGGATGGAGGAAATGGCGGATGGTTTTGAGCAAATGAAATCCATGATGAAAACGTTAGCTCAAGAACTGCCTCAACGTATCCCTACTAACGACAATGGCAAGAATCCATTGGTATTCTCAGAAGGTGGAAATGAGTCCAGTGATGCAAGTGGACAACGCACTCTACATCGGGAGGAACGTCGTCGAACCAATGATGTTGATGGAGTTTGGGGTGATGAGCTCCGTAGAGCCCTCAACCAAGTTGAACTGCCCAACTTCGATGGTAGTGACCCAACAGGGTGGTTGGCCAGAGCAGAGAAGTATTTTGAATTGCAAAGAACTACCCCTGAATTGAAGATTCAATTGGCTTTTGTATCGATGGAAGGGCCAGCTGTGAGTTGGTTCCGATGTCTGCGAAAACGAATTCCACAACTGAGTTGGGCAATGTTAGCGGAGGAACTAATTCGGAGGTATGGTGGCCGAAAAGCAGAGAACCCATATGAGTTACTAGCAGCTGTTCATCAAATAGGTTCTGTCGAAGAGTTTATTCGAGAGTTTGAAGATGCCATAGCCTGGGTTCCAGAAATGCCCGCAGCACAGGTACTGGGGTATTTCATGAATGGGCTCAATGAAGTGATTCGCAGGAGGGTGCGAATCCATAAACCCAAGGAGGTAGCTTGGGCAATGGAACTGGCCAGAGACATCGAGGAAGACATTCATGGAGGATCGATGAGTTTTTCTGCAACTCGTAGATACGGACAGAGCACAAGGATGACTACTGCTGGGTCAAATAATTCTTATTTTGGGTCGGGTCGCCAGAAGGGGATAATGGACTCCACCCGTTTCAACAAAAATGGACCGGCCCACACCGAATGGCCAAAACCCATTTTTCAATCAACTACCCATTCGAAGTCCGGCTCTTCTACTCTTCTAACAGAAGGACCACGCCCAGTGTCCTCTGCAACTGGCAACTCAGGCAAAGGTACGGAGGGTCTTCACTGGAATCGGGGACGACACCTGCCTTACCAAGGGTACGTACTGCGGCAGAATGAGGGGAAGTGCTTCCAATGCGGACAACCGTATGGACCCACCCATAGATGTCCTGAGAAACACCTGCGGATCATCATCTTGGGCGAAGGCTGAAGGGGAGGACGAGCCATCGGAGGAAGAGCTGACACAGATGGACGCCGACGATTCGCTGGGGGAAGGTACGAAGGGAGCACTGGAGTTGGAGTGTGATGCCCTCACCCTGTCTTGCTATTCCATGGGCGGTTTCTCTCAGCCCAAAACCATGAAATTGGTGGGAGAGGTAGACGGGAACCCTATACTAGTAATGGTGGATTCAGTTGCGAGTCACTACTGTTGTGAGAAAATAGTTGCCCAGGATAATAAACAAAACTTGGACACTTAGATATCACTCAAAAATACTGTGGCCTTTCTATTAAATAAAATAGAGGGTTACAAAGATGAGTTACATAGAGAGGAGTTACTCATATGTAAACAAGCTCTCTCTCTCGCACACAAAGTAACAAACTCGATCTTATATCCTCACCATGTGGCTTATTCAAACCCACAACTCTCACTTTTTGACAAGAACTCACTTAAGGTTCTTCTCTCACTCAATACAAGAATATTGCTACAAGAACTCTCTTTCTCTTAGAGGCTCTTCTATTACTTGAATTGAGGATTGATGAGTTGGTTAAAATGGAGCTTGCAGCTCTTCCTTTTATAGAGTTTTAAACCACCTCACTATAGGTGGTTTCCATTGCTTAGCAATGAAGGATTTTGCAGCCACCAAGTTTGACTATTTACATCTTCATTTACAGCTACACTTCATAGTTATCATGCCGTAATCTTTGACTTGTACATGGCTGTAATTTTTGACCATTACAGCTGCTGCCATCTTGCATAAAGCCAGCCCATAGTCATTGCTGTAATTTTTGACTAGTGATTCTCTACTAGTTGCTGTTATCCCTTTTTGACTTCTACAAGTTTCTACTAACTCTCTACTAGCTGCCACCTAATATTTGTCTCCACCTTTATCAACAACTTCTTGTCTTCTGAATTAACTCAAAGGTTGAGGTTACCAATTACAGAGGGGGCAGAATTTACAGTACGGCTGGGTAATGGGTTGAAGTGTTCGACCCAAGGTGTTTGCAGAAATTTGGCATTGGGTTTACAGGGATTTCAGGTGACTGCAAATTTCCATGTATTTCCTTTAGGAGGAATTGACATAATTTTGGGAATGGCATGGCTAGAGACATTGGGAGAGGTGAGGGTGAATTGGCGATCTTTAGTGATGAATTTTGATCATGAGGGTCATGCAGTCACTTTAAAAGGGGATGCGATGTTAGGAAGAACACAGCTGTCACACAGAGCTTTACTTAAGGAGCTGGAGTTGGAAATGGAGGGTGTGTTACTGCTAGTGTCTCAAGGAGAGGAGGGGTCATGGAAGGAAGGAGAATTGTTGTGCACTGCTTCCACGCAAGCAACACAGGCAGCAACCTTGAGTCCTCTATCCCTGAAACAGCAGGAACAATTATCCCAAGTACTGGAAACATTTGATACAGCATTGGGAGAACCCAAGGGACTACCTCCTCCACGAGAAACTGATCATGCCATACCATTGGAACCAGGGACCAAACCAGTGAATGTAAGGCCCTATAGATATGCCTATGTACAGAAGAATGAAATAGAGAAATTAGTAGAGGAGATGTTAAGGGCTGGAATAATTAAGACCAGCAACAGTCCCTATTCAAGTCCTGTATTATTAGTAAAGAAAAAAGATGGAAGCTGGAGGTTTTGTGTAGACTACAGGGCTTTAAACAAGGTCACAATACCGGATAAGTTTCCAATCCCTGTCATAGAAGAGCTACTGGATGAATTATATGGGGCCTGCTATTTCTCTAAGATAGATTTACGATCCGGATACCACCAAATCCGAGTCAGAGACGAGGATGTGCAGAAAACGGCTTTTCGTACTCACCATGGCCATTTTGAATTTTTGGTAATGCCATTTGGACTAACAAATGCACCTGCTACCTTTCAAGCTACCATGAACTCAGCATTCAAGCCCTTCTTACGAAGATTTGTTTTGGTTTTCTTTGATGATATTCTGGTGTATGGTAAGAATTGGCAAGATCACTTAACTCACTTGAGGACTGTGCTGGAGGTATTAATACAGCAGCAATTTTATGCAAACAAAAAAAAATGCAGCTTTGGGGAAACATCCATTGGGTATCTTGGTCATGTCATCTCAGCCAATGGAGTTACTATGGACCAAGAAAAGATCAATAGTGTGTTGAATTGTCCCATGCCAATATCTATAAGTGAGGGGATTTTTAGGTCTAACGGGCTATTATCGGAAATTTATTCGAGATTATGGGAAGATTGCTAGACCTTTGACAGACCTCCTCAAAAAGGGAAATTTTCAATGGAGTGAGGCAGCCACTTCGGCCTTCAAGCATCTACAACAGCAGCTGATTACTGCCCCTGTTCTGGTATTACCAGATTTCAACAAAACCTTCGTGGTTGAATGTGATGCGTCCGGGAGAGAATTAGGGGCAGTTTTAATGCAAGACCAAAGGCCAGTTGCTTTCTACAGTAAAGGGTTGTCTGATAAGGCCCTCATCAAGTCAGTATATGAGAAGGAACTGATGGCTTTGGTGCTGTCCATTCAGCATTGGCGGCCATATCTATTGGGCAGGAAATTTTTAGTTCACACGGACCAGCACAGTCTCAAATTTTTGTTGGAGCAGAGGATAACCACACCCAACCAACAAGATTGGCTTGCTAAGTTGCTCGGATACTCATTTGATATAATTTACAAACTGGGCCGCGAAAACTGAGCTGCTGATGCATTGTCTCGGAAGCAAGATGATGAGGCAGATGGAGAGTTGTTGGTTCTGTCGCAACCAATCTGGATGGAGGCTGATCAAATTAAACATGAGGTGTTAGCAGACCCAAAACTTAAAGAAATCATGCAGGAAATTAGGGAGGATCCAACCAAATGTCCTGGGTATGCCCTTGTTGATGGGAGGCTGTTCTATAAAGGCAGATTGGTGATCCCTGCTACCTCTGAGTGGATTCCCAAATTATTGGCAGAGTTTCACTCTTCCCCAGTGGGTGGACATGCTGGAGTGCAGAAGACATATCACCGCATAGCTTCCAATCTGTTTTGGCAGGGAATGATGCAAAGGGTGATTAAATTTGCGGCAGAGTGTGGGGTTTGTCAACAGCAAAAGTACTTAGCCATGTCCCCAGCTGGTCTTCTCCAACCACTGCCTATTCCTAGAGCCATTTGGGAGGATGTGAGCATGGATTTCATTACCGGTCTACCAAGGTCAAATGGGTATGATGCTATTATGGTAGGACAGATTAACGAAGTATGGGCATTTTGTAGCCTTAAAGCACCCTTTCACAGCTCAAACAGTAGCAGACATTTTTGCTAAAGAAATTGTGAGGCTGCATGGGGTTCCATGTTCAATTGTAAGTGATAGGGATCCAACCTTCACTAGTCGTTTCTGGACTGAGCTATTTAAACAGCAAGGGACTGCCTTGAAGATGAGCTCAGCTTACCATCCGGAAACGGATGGGCAAACGGAAGTGTTGAATCGAAGTTTAGAGACTTACCTTCGCTGTTTTACTAGCGAACAACCCAAGCAGTGGACAAAATGGCTACATTGGGCAGAATTCAGCTACAACACCTCGGTTCATAGTGCAGCAGGAAAAACACCATTTGAACTAGTGTATGGAAGGAAACCTCCCACTTTGATGAGATTTCTGCCTGGTGAGTGTCTCGTGGAGTCAGTGGCAAATGAGTTGCTTGATAGAGATGACCTCTTGAAGCAGCTGAAATACCACTTGGAAAGAGCACAGGACAGGATGTGCAAGGCTGCAAATAAGAACCGCAAAAAGATAACATTTGAGGTAGGAGATTGGGTTTATCTGAAGTTGAGGCCACAACGACAAATCTCAGTGGCTTGGAGGGTCTGTCCGAAGCTTGCTGCCTGTTACTATGGATCTTTTGAAATTCTATCAAGAATAGGGAAGGTTGCTTATATACTACAACTTCCGGAGACAGCTCGGATACACCCTGTATTCCATGTATCTCTACTAAAGAAAGCTGTTGGCAGTCAACCAGTGAGTCCTACAATTCCTGCCAACTTAGACTTTGGCTCTACGGCTGTCACACCAGAGGAGGTTCTGCAGTATCGCACCATTAACCGCAACAAGAAGAAGATCCATCAAGTGCGCATTAAATGGCTGGGACAGCCAACTGCCGATGCAACTTGGGAAGATGTTCAACTCATTAAGGGGCAATTTCCAGAATTAAGCCTTGAGGACAAGGCTGTTCATCCAAGGGGGAGTAATGTTAGCCCAAAAGGGTTAGAGGCTGTGGTTGGGCCTGAACGAATTGAACCATATGTGACTGGAGCAAATCCTAACATGCAAAAGGGGCTGAAAGTGTATCAGAGGAGAAAGCGGAGGGATGGTCCGTAAGTAGGGGGAAGTTAGTTAGAGGGAAGTCACGTGTGAGTGTGAGGGGTTGGGTACTTTAGGAAGGTGGCAGAGGCTTAGGAGGGTATTCAGTTATACTGTGGCTGGTATCTTCTTTCCTAATCTGTGCTATCTGTTTATTTACGTAACAGTTAGTGACTTAAATGACAAAAAAATTGATTTAAGTACTAAACTCTAAATTCGGTGATCTTTCAAGGACCAATTTGTTAATTTACTCCAATTTAATTAATCATTAAATAATTTTCAATGGATGTCATATTGCAATATAGACACAAAAGAACCATGGAGAAAGAAATTGTTCCTCCTTGCATTTATTTGCTAAACTATTACTTATTGTAAAGAGAAGAAAATAAGATTAGAAGTTTGTTACTTGAAGAAATGAAGGTTTCTCTTATTTTGGTCTTTGGTTAGTAATAAGCAATTCTCGTATGCTCTTCTGCAGTACATGAATACCTTGAATTATTTATCCAGTGAGGCTTTCTCGTCTATTCCACCAGAATTGATTCCTGACTTGCAAAGGATGCTATCTCCAAATGAGTCTTCTAGGCCAACTGCGATGGATTTTACAGGTAAGGATATCTCCTCAAGTGTTAAATTTCATTCTTTCTCCATTTCTTCATTGAGAAATTTAGAAGGTATAGCATTAATACATCATAATGAATTGCATGTGGAATTTTTTTTTAATAAATGGATCTTCTATGGTTGCCAAATAACAGTTTTGGAGTTTGAGCTAAAAAGTCATGATCATTCATCATGTCAGATGTAACAGAGTAATCAATCTACACTCTACAATTGATGACACCTGCACGAAATTGGTTAGCATGACAGGCTTGTAATTCTTATACTATAATGATGAAAGAGGAACTGAATTAAGGGGGAAATTATACTTGCACCCCTTGTGGTTTAGGAGTGTTTCACTTACAACCCTGCACTAACCAAACTGCTGCTGTGGCATTCTCATAAAATAAATAAAAAATATCAAGTCAAATTGAAAATGACTCTTCAATTTTGAAGTTTATTGATATTGAATTTTGTTGTTAAAATATGAAGATATCCTCTTCTCTGTTTAATTAGATTGGGTGATTGCAAATGATATTGAGCTTAAGTTTGAGTATATAAACTATAAAGGTGATGGAGGCAGTCACATAACAATGACATGAATTTTTAGTTGTGTTAACAAGTATTTTGTTCCCAATTTCTTAAAGAACAAGAGCCATGTAAGTTTCCCAAAAATTTTCTCAGGGGCTATGGGCATAATTCTTCTTTGTAATGAATCCATTACCTCATATGGGAGGCCCGTGTTATTTGTTATATTGAACATTGCAGTCAAGATAGCGTGCCTCTGCTGCTTATTGAAGCCAGCAAATGGTGCTATGAACATAATATAAAATATTCCAAATGAAGAAAATACCAATTATGAACATGCGAGCAACTAAATGTGGCAAAGTGAAATAAGTCAATACTATTTTGCTTGAATTGATGTATTTTTATTCATTATTATTGTAAATAACTATTATTTGATTATATATGTATGTCCTTTATTTTTGCAGGCTCTCCATTTTTTCGGAATGACACTAGGTTGCGTGCTTTGCGCTTCCTTGACCACATGCTTGTATGAATTTTATCTTGTTAGCAATTGCTTTATGACAACTCGCCATTTGTGAGAGAGAGAGAGAGAGAGAGAGAGGGAGGGAGGGAGGGAGAAACGAAAGTATCAGAAATAATGAAGTTTCTTGATGTGATGTCTTTCTTTGAATGCAGGAAAGAGATAACATGCAGAAGTCAGAGTTCTTAAAAGCATTATCTGATATGTGGAAAGATTTTGATTCCCGCGTATTGCGGTACAAGGTTTGCTGTTTGCTATGTGGTTCACATTTTTGTTTCTATTACTACTACAAATCAATTTTTTTGTTGGTTCAGTTTCCCAGTACATAATTAAGTATACTTAATCTTGCTCGGTCAATTACTTAGTCTTGTTGGATGAGAAGTCAAATATGTGCATTTCTTTCTGTTATGTTCTTGAGTATTGGTCCTACCTAAGAAGGGTCTGTCTTATACACATGTCAAGGTAATATGCTATATGTCAATTGTCTTATTCTTCTTATGCTGTCCTCTATAGCTCCATACTCTCGCTTTCTCAAATTTGTGTTTTAATGCTGATTCTGCTGTCTTCTGAAATCTACTGAATTTTGAGTGATTCTTGTTTCTACTATGTTGAATATATAATTTAGAAAAATATAATATATTTTTGCAGGTTCTTTCACCACTTTGTGCAGAACTCAGGAATGTAGTAATGCAGCCAATGATTCTTCCAATGGTTCTCACCATTGCAGAGTCTCAGGTAGTAATCTGTCTCTTCTTTTCTGCACTTGAATAGAGTACTTTGGCATTGAGTAATCTCCATAAAGAGGAATCACTAAATTTAAAATTTTGTATTATTAATTAATAAGCTCAACCTTTAGAACTAATATTTCTAATCTGGTGAATTCTGGATTTAAGCAATTATAAATGGAATATTGATAATTTTGATTAGCAGTTTAGGGTATCATCTGACTTGATTGTTTGGAAAATTTCAACTGCTAACTCAAAAATGATGGTAATTTTAATTTGTGTTATTTTATTTAAAAAGCTGATTTGCCTTATAATATAAAGCATTGTTGCAACTTGATGTGTGTGTGTGATATGACATGGACATACCTCAGCTTAGTTCTTCACAAGCTTGAACATCATTTGATGGTTGAGGGATGTGTCTCAGATATTATGTTAAACTGTTTCTTGATAAATAGACATTCAGTATTTAACTGTTCATTTAGAGACTAGATGTGCTTGTCTGCATAAAGTTAAAATTGATGTAAAGCTAAAAGGTCAATATTTATTTTTGTTTATAATGAAAAGACGAATCACAATTTAAAAATTTGACGCTTTAGGTAGATTAAAGAAAGCAGAGATAGTGAGGGAGGAAGTCCACCAAAATAAATATTTCTTTTAAATTTTGTTATATTTGTAATATTATGGGTTTGACTAATTTTAAGAATCAGAGTGCAATAGAAGCATATTACGATCGTTTGGGAATCAAGTGAATGGGTGGTGTGATACAAATGGTTGGAGCAAATGCTAGAAATTTATAGATCAAATTTTCCCGTCCGAAACTTGTATAGGGTTGATTCTGCGTTTTCAAAGGCTTTCCTGATAAAGCACAACTTGGTTAGAAAGACTTTTCATTTTTTCAAGAGGTCCTGTTTTAGAACCTTTAGGGCGTTTGGTATACAGATATTTTTTTTCGTTCCCAGGAAACATTATTCTTGGGAATCTTGTTCCTGGAAATGTGATTCCTAGGAATGTTACTATTTATGTTTGGTTGACCTTAAACATTCATGGGAATGTGAGACAATATTTCTTATCCCTATGTTTGGTTCAAATACTACTTTCCTAGGAATATTTATTATTTTTATAAAAGTACCCCTAATTTTAGTTTTAGAAAAACAACTTTTGCATTTATGCTTTGGCTAATTATCTGAATTTTACTGGTACATGTTATGCTTTGGCTGCTTTGATGTTCTGTATTGGACATAGCAGAATAATTTCTCTTATTACTGTCATTATCACTAATGTATGTGAGTTAATTTTTTGTAGATTTGAAGAGAATTAATTGGGAAAAATCTTAGAATCAATTCCGAAAAAAGAAAAAACAATTACTTTGTGTATTGTCGTGATTTCACCCTTGTCCCAACATCTTATGAATTCACTTTTTTTTTTTTTGGCTAATGAAGACCTTATGCACGGTAAAAAGAAAAACAATTATTGTTGTTCTTTGTTTTCCTTGTCTACTGGTTCATGGCTCAACATTTTTTTTTTTTCCTGGCATATACTTGGGTCTAGAAAACTTTATGCACGGTAAAAAGTACTTTCAATTTTGGTATTATTTACTTTTTTTAATTTGTGTGTTTTCTATTTAATTTTGTTTTATTTACTTTTTTTATTTGTTTGTTTTAAGTTTGATATTATTACGATTATGCCATTAATGAAAGGTATATATGTATTTTTATGTCTAATAAACTTTCGTATGGCATGGAAATCTAAGGTAGTGTTTGGTACCTGGAATGTTTTAACATTCTTGGGAAAGTGAAAAGTTTCCTATGTTTGGTGTAAGGAAAAAAAAAAAACATTCCTAGGCATTAAAGATACCCAGGAATAAAATTTGTATTGAAAATGAAAATTAAACTTTCCCACCTCTTGAGATGGGAATACAACTTTCCTAGGAATGATTTTTTTTTTTTTTCATTCTGTACCCTTCTTCATTCCCCCTCATTCTCCTTCTCTGTGTGACACCACCATCGACGTAGCGCAGAAGTGAGGCAAGCAGAATGCCACGGCGTAGCGCAGAGCTTACAAATGAGCTTGTCTGTCTCCTCCGCCGGCTTGGCCTTGCAGCGCATACAGACACTGCTGTTTATTTGAGAAGACTCGGTGAGGTTCGTGAGTGCGATTTGGTTCTTATATTGAGAGCGGGGGAGAGAAGGAAGTGACTGCTGTTTTCAAGGACGGGTTAGTCTTGGTGGGCTTTGAAATTTTTTCAAAATTTTGGGGAATAATCAGGTGTGCAACGTTTCATGTAGGAGACTGTGTGTACAAGTTGTGATTGGAGAGACCATGGAAGTCACAAGTGCATACAGCACTGAAGCTCCTGATATTGGGGTTTTCTTCTCTCAGTCTCAGCTAGTGCTTGAAGGGTAAATCCCACTCGATTCAGATTTAGTCGTTTTGGACTTTTGGTTTGAAAAACCTGAGTTGATGCTTGTGGTCATTCTGACTTTGATACTTTGAGACGGGTGGAAGCAGAGGAAGGTCAATAGCCATGAAAGACAAGAGTGCTGAAACAACTGTTCTTTATGGGCAGAGCAGCAAAGACAAAGCAAAGGGTATTTTTGGAAAAATTGATAGCATTCCTGGGTATGTTCTAATTGAACCAAACATGGGAATAAAATTTTGTTGGGAATATATCATTCCTAGGAATAGGATTCCCAGAAAAGTAGTATAGTTGGGAATAAAAGATTCTCTATACCAAACACCACCTAAGAATCCCACCTCCCCCATAGGATATTTTTTGTAGGAAACTTGCCCCAAAAGTGTTCCTAGGAATCCTATTTTCCTGGGAATGTTTTTTCAAAACCTTGTACCAAACATGGGAATCTTAGTTTCCCAAGTTATGATTCCTAGGAAACTAAAAAAAAATCCCTGTACCAAATGCCTCCTTAGGGTGATATCCCTTATGTTGTAGAGTTGTAGTATTTTCTTCCTCTTATGAATGAATTTTTTTTTCATAACACTTTAATATTCACTTTATCTTGTTCTATTTTTTAAGGAGATTTATCTTAGCAAAATGCCAAAATAAATGTCTCCTTGTGTTATTTGGGTTGAAATATTTAAGAACTACATCTTAGTGATCTGATTTATTATATTTAACTTGTTTTTGTACCTTTGGAAATGATTGTGATCTCTGTTACTGATTGCATCAATGAGTTAATGCTATAGCTGGAATAATGAATCTCTTTCTTGTTCATTTGATAAGTAAGGTATAATTATAAGGAAATTCCAACAGGGACTATAATGAATTGATGTGTTAAGATGTTTCTAGGATAAAAACGATTTTGAGCAATCAACACTTCCAGCCCTTGTTCCTGTCCTCAGTACTGCTGCAGGTGAGACGCTGTTGCTACTTTTGAAGCATGCAGAGCTTATAATAAACAAGGTAAATGCATATTTCATCTATTTTGATGGTTGGAGTATCTCTTGTATCTAGTAACAATGTTGCTTTAAAGTCTCTTATTATTCAGGATGTTTATCCTTCAGAATTATAAATTTAGCATTATTTGTTTATTTAGACTCGTCAGGAGCATCTAGTGTCACATGTTCTTCCTATGATAGTTCGGGCCTATGATGATACTGATGCTCGTATACAAGAGGAGGTTCTGAAGAAATCTGTAACGCTTGCCAAGCAACTTGATACACAGGTGAATGCTATAACCCAGTGGAATTTCTTCTAACTAATGAGTAGACTTGACTTATAAAGTTGTATATGAAGTGGATCACATTTTTCCATTTCTTTTCTTTTTATTGATTGAAGTGGTTGGGGGCTTTTGATGAACATATACAATGAACGAGTCTAGGCAAAGATTAAAAATGAATGTCAGACTAGAAAAAGAATATTTTGCCTAGGTTTTGATTGCATCACATGACCAAGAAGAGGGAAATATTACTGAATATTTCTATTAACTAATCATTATTTGACAAATGAATTAGATCCACAAGAATAAGCCAATCACAATCTTGTTTTTATCATTCGACTCCATGCATGCTAAATTCCCAAGTGAATGTAGAGTTTTTGTTACTTATATAAGCTGTAACAAATACAGGAGGAAAACTTCTGAATTTCTTATTCAGTAAGTTGATGATACATGGTGTTATGTAGAAGATTACAAGAGGAAAATCAGTAACTAAATTACTCTAAAATAGGAAACTATACTATCTACCCGAATCCCTCCATTTAAGGGATTTAATCTCTATCTAATTTTAAACTCTATGTAATCCTTAATTTAAGGGATTTCAAATTACTTCTTAATTTATTTACAGCCTATTTGCATCTTGACATTCCCCCTCAAGCTGAGGAATAGATGTCTTCCATTCCCAGCTTGACTACAAGATCATGGAAATTTGAACTGTTCAGCCCCTTAGTTAGAACATCAGCTAATTGACTCTTTGATGGAACATAGGACATGCACACTAACCCTTCTTCCAATTTTTCCTTAATAAAATGTCTGTCAATTTTAATATGCTTTGTCCTATTGTGTTGTATAGGATTATGAGCAATATTAATAGCTGATTTGTTGTCACAATAAAGCTTCATAGGAGGTTCCCATTTGACTCTTAAATCATTTAGGATAATCTTCAGTCAGAGTAGTTCACACAATCCTTGAGCTATAGCCCTGAATTCTGATTCTGCAGATGACCTTGCCACTACATTCTGTTTTTTGCTTCTCCATGTTACCAGATTTCCTCCAAGGAATGTACAATACCCTGTAGTTGATCTTCTATATACTAGGGATCCTGCATAGTCTGCATCAGTATATGCTTCTATAGGAAGATTATTTTTTCTCTTGAATAAGATTCCCTTTCCTAGATTGCCTTTCAAGTAATGCAGCACCCTGTACGCTGCTTGAAGATGAGGTTCTCTAGGATCATGCATAAATTGGCTGAGCACATTCACTGAGTATTCTATGTCTGGCCGAGTGTGAAAAAGATATATTAGTTTACCAACTAACCTTTGGTACATTCCTTTATCAACAGCTGGTTCCTCTTTGGCTTCTCCCAATTTATGGTTTGGATCGATTGGGGTAGAGATAGGCTTACATCCAATCTTCCCTGTATCCACTAGTAAATCAGTCACATATTTTTGCTGAGATATGAAGATTCCTTGTGTTGAATGTGCCACCTCAATCCTGAGGAAGTACTTTAGTCTCCCAAGTTCTTTTATCTCAAACTCCTTTGCTAGTCTCTGCCTCAATTCATTCCTCCCTCTCTCATCATTTCCAGTCACTATGATGTCGTCTACATATACTAGAAGATCTGTCACCCCAGTAGCCGAGTGTTTAATGAAGAGAGTGTGGTCACCATGGCTTTGTTTATACCCAGAGTCTTTCATAACCTTTGCAAATTTCCCAAACCATGCTCTAGGAGATTGTTTTAACCCATATGGAGCCTTTTTCAGCTTGCACACTTTGTTACCAGTGTCTCCCCTAAATCCTGGTGGGATGTTCATGTATATTTCTTCATCCAAGTCACCATGAAGGAATGCATTCTTAACATCATACTGTAGGAGTGGCCAATTGAAGTGGGCAGCTAGTGATAACAGAATTCTCACAGTATTCATTTTTGCAACTGGGGCAAAAGTTTCCTGATAATCAACCCCATAAGTCTGAGTATACCCTTTGGCCACTAATCGTGCTTTATACCTCTCAAGGGATCCATCAGCCATGTATTTTAGTGTGAAAATCCACTTACAATCAACGGTGTTTTTCCCTTTCGGTCTCTCAACAATCTTCCATGTTTTATATTTTTCCAATGCACTCATCTCCTCTTTCATAGCAGCCCTCCATTACCCTTTTGACACTGTCTCAAAAATAGTATTAGGGATTGCAATGGTGTTTAAACTAACAATGAATTTTTTGTGGGCTGGTGACATGTGCTTAAGAGAGACATAGTGAGATAGTGGATAGAGAGGTCGTTTAGTGCATTCTCTAATACCTTTTCTAACAACGATGGGAAGTTTTACAGGGGCTGTTGTGTCAGCAGATGTTTCAACAGATTGTGTGGGTAAAGGTAGGTCAGATCTTTCCATGATCTCATTCCCAGATTCTGAGTTTGATTCTTGGACTTGTTTCAGTTCTGGAACAGCCTTTCTTGTTGAATATACTTGGGAGAACCTTGGAAAATTTCCAGTGACACTGGTTGGGGTAGGACATGGCTCAGAACTAGACTTAGGAGACTCAGATATGAGTGGCTCAGAGGACTCAGACTCGGGTTCAGCCATACGGGCTGGAATAGGAGGGAGGTCAAGGGTTTTAAGAGGTTCAAAAGCCTCACAAGTATTATTTTCCATCATTGAAATCTCCCCCTTAAGAGAGGATTTGGAGAAAAACATAGCATTTTCTGCAAATGTAACATCTGCAGAGATATAGAATTTACTGGATGAAGGATTGTAACACTTGTAGCCCTTTTGAGTAGAAGAGTAATCAAGGAAGACACATTTAATGGCTCGTGGGTCTAGTTTGCCTCTATGTTGATTGTGGTTGTGAACAAAGGCAGTACACCCAAATACCCTAGGTGAGGCCATTAGAGGTTCTGAAGTGAGGTTAGAAACTGTTAAGGATCTCTGTGGGACTTTTATTGTCTAACACTTGTGAGGGAAGTCTATTTATCATATATGCAGCAGTAAGAACAGCCTCTCCCCAATAGGACTTAGGTACATTTCCTTGGAAAAGTAAGGCCCGGGTAGTGTTGAGTAAATGTCCATTTTTCCTCTCGGCTACCCCATTTTGTTGAGGTGTGTAAACACATGATGACGCATGGATAATGCCCTGTGATTGAAAGTATGGTGACAGAATCTGGTTTAAGTAGTCTCTAGCATTGTTTGTTCTAAACCTCTTTATTTTGACCCCAAATTGGTTTTGAATCATTGAGTGGAAATTAGGTACAAGTATAATAGTGCTAACATCTGATTTTTGTTTGAGAAGGAAGATCCATGTAACCTGAGTGCAATCATCAATTAGAGATACAAACTAACGAGCCCCAGAAATATTAGGTATAGCAGAAGGACCCCATATGTCACTATGAATTAGATGGAAAGGATGGGAACTTCTTTTATTGCTGATAGGAAAAGATACACGAGTATGTTTTGCTAATTCACAAATATAACAATGAAACTCAGAAATATCTAGTCCTTGAAACAACTTAGGGAACATGACTTTTAAAACTCGAAAGGATGGATGACCTAGGCGAAGATGATACAGCCAAATGGTATCTTTATTTGAGGAACTAAGGAAAGATAAGGACAAGTGGCTTCTAGTTTTCTGAGATGGTTCAAGATAATAAAGGCCGTTCCTTTCCTTAGCAAGTCCAATCCTCCTCCCTGCGACCTGTTCCTGAAAAACACAACAAAAAGGGAAGAAAACAGCGTAACATTTAAGATCATGGCTTAGTTTTTGAATGGAAACAAGGCTGGCCGATAGTTTAGGTACATGGAGGACATTTTTTAGGATAAGGGTAGGTGTGATATGTATATCTCCAAACCCAGCAACAGTAGCTAAAGAGCCATTGGCCACCACAATTTTCCTGCTACTTGGGCATGGGGTATAGGTGTGAAAAAGTTGAGATGTGGGGGTCATATGGTCTGTGGCACCCGAATCTATTATCCAAAAATTGTCAGAAATTTTTTCTGAGGCATTCAAGCAAAAAGGAAATGAAGATTTACCTGAAAGAGCCAGAGAACAAGCTCCAGAAGGTTTCTCAAGAGACCCTAACAAGCTTCTTAGCTGCTCAATTTCTTCACCATTGAACCCTCCTGTTACAGGGTTTCCCTCAGTTTTGGACTGCTCTGCCAGATGTGCTTGTGGTCTCTGCTGCCCTTCATGGTTTCCCCACTCTCGGCTTGGTGGCTTTCCATTCAGCTTCCAACACTTTTCTTTTGTGTGTCTTGGTTTCTTGCAATAGGTGCACCAGAGATTGTCGTTGCTCTCCTTCCACGAGTATTTGGACAGATCCCGCTTTCCTTTCTCCTGATGGGCTGTTTTTGTTGCTAGGGGTGATCCATCCACAGTTTGTGGTTCAAGCATAATGTTCCTTCGGCTTTCTTCTGCTCGAATTAATGAAATTGTCTCTTCTAGAGACGGTGTGTCCTCCTTGCCAAGGATTTGAATCCTGACCTGATCATATTCAGGGTTCAGTCCAGCCAAAAAATGATAGACACAGTACGGTCTCTTTCCATGAAGTTCTTCAAAATGGCAGCATCTTCAGGGCGTTTCATCTCAAAGACTCGATAATGATCGAGCTCTTGTCATAGGTTTTGCAGCAGGTTTGCATATTCTGTGACAGGTTTGTTTCCTTGCTTAGTAGCTGCAGTTTTGATCTTGATCTCGTACATTTGAGCAGCATCTTGGGCCTTTGAATATGTACGATGAATAAAGTCCCAAATTTCCTTTGCTGTAGACATGAATTTGCATGTATCACTAATCATGGGTTCCATGGAGTCCCATAGCCAGGACATTATCATGGAATCCTCCTCATCCCATGCTTCGAATTTCAGATCATTCTTTACTGGTCTTGTTCCAAGAAGGTGGCTCAGTCTTCCTTTGCCTTTGAGGTATGTGCGAACAAATTGAGACCATTTGAGGTAGTTCTTCCCATTGAGCCTATAGGAGGCCCGAATATTCTGCAACTCTCCAATTTTTTGAACAGAATTGGATTCCTCAGAATTGGAGGTTGACATGATGAAGGAAGGAAATTTGCAGCAATTAAGGCTGTCTGATCAGAAAGTAGGAATAAGAAATGGTGACAGCAATGAAGGCTGCGCAAGTGGAATCCCTAGGAAAGCCCTAGGGCTCTGATACCATGTAACAAATACAGGAGGAAAACTTCTGAATTTCTTATTAAGTAAGTTGATGATACATGGTGTTATATAGAAGATTACAGAGGAAAATCAGTAACTAAATTACTCTAAATTAGGAAACTATACTATCTACCCGAATCCCTCCATTTAAGGGATTTAATCTATATCTAATTTTAAACTCTATGTAATCAAATCCCTTAATTTAAGGGATTTCAAATTACTTCCTAATTTATTTACAGCCTATTTACATCTTGACATAAGCACTGAATGGCAACAACTAGTACTTTATGTTAGGCATTTCAATTTTGAAGTCATGTGATTCCCTCAAATTACCAGGCAAGTGGGATAATTGGGGCATAACATGTGCTGACTCCAAAAGTTGGAATTACGGCTTGTTCTTGTTATTGTAATTCAAAAAGCCTTTTGAAGCAAATTATTTAAGTTTGGTTTCTAATATTAGCACCCAACCTTGTTATCTTAATGAACATCAACTATTTTTAATTCCTTTTAATGTTATATGCTGTTGATTGTCCAAATCTCATTCCATGAGTTTCTGTATGTTCTCATGCATGTCTGAGTTTATCCAGGATATGAAATGTGCGACCAACCTTATATACATGGATAAATTATAAACTACTGTAGATTGTTCTTGCATATTTTTTGTTACTTTAGTTTTTAAATGATTCAAGATCAAAGCACTAATGTTAATTATGTTTCTTATGCATTTATTCCTTTCAGATTGTCAAACAAGTGGTTTTGCCCCGTGTTCATGGCTTAGCACTTAAAACAACAATTGCTGCGGTATGTTACTATTGTTTTGCTTACAGTTTCACCCTGTTAATTACTATGTAATATGTATGCCTCAAGCTGGATTGGTGTTTTTGGTGTTTCTGAGTAGATATAGAGACACCAATATAATAGGAACTTAATTCTTTTATGTAAATTATCTGATTAAATGGCACTTATAGTTTGACAACTCTTGGGCTCCTATATGTCTTACCTTCTGTATTTTTCCTTCTTAATGGTTCTTAGGTATTACACATCAGCTGTCAGCCCATGTAGATATCATTTAGGTTATGTTTGGATGGGGTATTTCTAAAATTCACAAGAATTTAAAATACATGTAATTGAAATACAGTATTTCAAATAGTTGAATTTGTAAAATACTTTGTATACATTTTATTATAAAAGAGGAATTTAGCCCAAAAAAAAGAAACACACTGAGTCAACTCGCCACAGACTTAATATTAGCAAACTCACTGAGTTAACTCGCTGCCATTGTTGAAATATGCAGCAAGCTTGATTCTCTTGTTTGGGAACTCTTGCTTGCTCGATTCTTTTTATTTGCTTCTTGAGTTGCTAGTAGTTGACAAAGGCTTCATTTCATTTTAGAATGAGTTGGGAGCTTGACCACTTTTCTGTGTTTGGTGAAAGGAAGAATAGGAAGGAAGAGTTGTTTGCATTGGTGGTGGCGCTGGTGGGCGGTGGTTGGAGGAGTGCTAGTATGGTGAACAAGAGGGAGAGGAGAGAGGTATTTTGTGTGGGGGGGGGAATAAACTATTGAGACTTTAAAAGTCAATAAAAAAATATATTGGAATTTTGAAAATACCTTTAAAAATTAACCAAACAAGGTAATTGAAATTAGCATTTTAAATACACTCTAAAAATACATTACACTCTACAAATACCCCATCCAAACACACACTTAGTGATTTCACTTTTTTATTTATGTTCATTATTTTCTTAAATTTAAAATTATAATTATAGCTTTACAATGTAAATAAAATAAAAACACAGTGGATTGACACACAGAAATACATGCAAGTCTATCAGCAAGCTCTGTATCATTTCAGAACTTACACTATGTTTGAGACTGCATTTTCTGTCTTGTTGGTTGTGAGCACTGGTGAAGGTTGATTGCTTAAGGTGAATCCAAGATTACTCTGGCTAGTTAGGTCAAAAGTAATGCTAATTACATGTTCCTATGCGCTTCTGTTTATGTGATTCTTCAATTGTTGTTGATTCTTCACCTTGCCATTGCCAAGTGTGTTCTTACCTAAGTTTGAGTAAATATCATTTGGCATTCAACTGTTGTGACAAAACTTAGTGCTGTGTTCAATATGACTAATGCAGTTTTGTTAGAATTAAGAATTTGGCATTCACTTTCTGTAGTTGCACCTAGAAATTGAAAATGGCCAAAAAAAATGTGGCATTCTTCGACTCATGGAATGCACTTTCTCTAAAGAATTAAATTTATGCCTTACATAATTATTAAAATTAATAAGTCTTCTATAAATGTATCCAATAACTTATTGCCAACTTAACAATTTGTGCTAGTTTATTGGTTTATATTTGGTAGGAAACTAGGCTTTGATGTATCTACATCCTTTTAATGAATCATGTAACTGGACATGTTGATCCTTTTTTCACTATTACTAATTCCTATGTATTCCTTTACATGCGGAAAATAAGAAATACATTGCTAAAACCTGGGGATTGGCTGTGCATTTGTAAACGAAGTGCTTGATGCTCCAATCCTTTTTGGATCCTATGTATTGCTCACAGGATTGTATGGTTCTTGGTTTTCTGTGTTTTGATGTTATTGATGCCATTAACTAGTCTATGCTAACTGTTTCTACATTATGGTGATGATCTTTTAAATCTCAATTTATTTTTTCTGTCTTGATGTTTCATAACTTAATCTCAATGTATTTTCTTTTTCTTCCCAAATAGGTTCTTATTTATCTTTAAGCAATAATAAAAGGCTTTTGCTAAGCTGCCATCACAAACTCCATTTTTTGGGCAAAAGTTGAATTTTGTTTGGCACATTTTCCTATATCATGCCACTCTTGCATTTTATAAAGAACTGTGTGTTCTATCACATATTAAGAGACTTAGTTTTTCAATATCTTCACATCACCACCAAATTCACTGGGTGGGTCCCACTGGAACCTACCCCAACTGGATGAGGGGTAGCACCTCCCTATTTTTGGTGATGGTAGGATGGCAATCACCATAATAAAAACCATTTTTTTTTTTTTCTTTTTTCACTTCGTTCATTTTTCAAGAATTACACCTGAATCCTCATTCTCTTGTAAAGTTTCCTGGGTTAAACCTCTGAACCCTGTTTCCAGATAATTGCTGCTATACCTTAAAAATAAGACCTATATTGAAAAGAATTAGCTGAACTCATTCCATCAGATTTAAGTAGTTATTCAGAGATGAATCCTTTTTTTTGCCTCCCATTAATAATGTTAATAAGTTGTATACTTGTATTTCTGCAGGGTTTTATTTATTTATTTTTTTTTAAACCCTAGTTAAATTTGTAATCTGCAAGTATCTATTTGTGTTGACAGGTTAGAGTCAATGCCTTGCTGTGCCTAGGAGACTTGGTTAACCGACTTGATAAACATTCGGTCCTTGACATTTTACAAACTATTCAGCGCTGTATTGCTGTTGACCATTCTCCTCCTACACTTATGTGTACCCTTGGGGTTGCAAACTCTATTTTTAAGCAGGTAACAGTTTCAACTTGCAGTGATGGGCCTGACATACAAATTGCAGTTTACTTGATTGACTGATTCATATTGAAAGATATATGTAGTTATAACTTGGTTTTGTTTGATTTCTCTTGTTCAGTATGGATTAGAGTTTGTTGCTGAGCATGTTCTTCCATTGCTTATGCCCCTCCTGACTGCTCAACAACTGAATGTTCAGCAATTTGCGAAATATATGCTCTTTGTCAAGGATATGCTTCGGTACTTTTCCCTTTACACCTCTCTCTCTCTCTCTCTCTTTCTCTCTCTCACCTTGTCTGGTTCCCTGCAGTTGGGATTGCTGATAAGAGCTTTTCTTTTGAATTGTTTCCTGTACAGGAAGATAGAAGAAAAGCGAGGTGTGGTTGTGACAGATTCTGGAATTCCGGAGGTAAAACCATCTCTTTCAGTTAATGGGGTTCAGACTGAAGCCTTGAACAAAACAAGCAGCAATGTTGCCTCCTCAACAAAAAGCAGCTCCTCTTGGGATGAAGATTGGGTCCCCACAACAAAAGGAGCTACCAGTTCTGTCCAGAACTCTCTTCACACATCCACTCAATCTGTGCTGGGTAACCCGGTAGGTCAAATAGGATCTTTAAAACAACACTCATCCTTATTTAGTGTATCTAATCAGCAGACAACTATGTCATGCCCCTCAGTGGATATAGAGTGGCCACCTCGCATGTCTTCTACTGTTATCCCCCAAATTGGTGATACTGAAAGGCATTTGAAGGCACCTGAAACCTCGTCTACATCTAGTTTTGAAGATATTGATCCGTTTGCTGATTGGCCTCCACGTCCTAGTGGCTTATTGGGTGGACCTGGAGTTTCAAACAATGGGACTGTAGGACCACCACTGAACAAATATGGGTCTAATCCAGTATCAAGCACTTCAAATAGTATGAATTTCGAACCCAATAACAGTTGGTCCTTTAATTCCCAAAGTTCTGCTGGGTCAGATGGTTTGAATCTGGGGAATGCTAGTTTAACCACTGGTAGCTTGAATGGTGGGCTTAAACCTCAGAGTTCTCTTGGGTTGCTAAAACAGAATCAGGGATTTCCAGCTTCAATTGTTTCGCGCGCTGACAATAGGTCAACAGATCTTGGATCCATCTTTGCTTCCAACAAGAACGAACATATTGCACCGAAACTTGCACCACCCCCTTCAACTGCAGTGGGTAGAGGAAGAGGAAGGGGGAGGGGGGCTACTTCAACCACTCGGTCCACTCAAAGCAAGCCACGTTCTGACCAGCCACCCCTATTGGATTTGCTGGGGTAGCTTTCTTGTACCATCAATGTAATAGTATCAAGGTGATGAATCACAGATTGTGTATGTGGTCTTACGAAACAGCCTTCCTATGCTAGATGCTTGGAGACGTGTTTGTGGATTGTGAAGGGTGGGTTACAGAAATTCTTGCCTGCAGCAAACGCTGCTAAGTGATGGCGGCATTATGTAAAGGTTTTGTTGTGTTTTTCTTTGTAGTCTATAGTGATATCCCAGCGATTTGGATTAATATTTTTTAAATTTTTTTGTCCACGCTGAATATCTTCACACAACATTTTTTGGGCATCAAGCAAAGTGTCCTATTCAGAAAAGCCCTGGCCATCTAGACTGGGTTGAAAATAATAAATGTAATCAATGATTCAAGCTGGTTAAATTTCCCCTGGGGTTCAAATTCTGAGTGATTGTTGTGGACCATTTGGGCTGATATTGTATTTCCATTAAGCGGTTTGGACGTTAGACAATTTGGCAATTTGGCATCCCAATAAATTCGAGTCTCAAAAAAAAAAAAAGGGTTGGGGGAGGGGGTATTTACAAAATTGAGTGAAGGCTGTTTCGAGGCTAATTTACTAAAATAATACAATTTTATAAAATAATTATATAAATGGAA
This sequence comes from Cercis canadensis, assembly GCA_003255065.1. NCBI lineage: Eukaryota > Viridiplantae > Streptophyta > Magnoliopsida > Fabales > Fabaceae > Cercis > Cercis canadensis. The sequence goes on along the minus strand of QAOA01000648.1, from coordinate 1,050,744 downwards.
TTGCTTTAGAAGTAATTATATAAATGAGATTGTTTTGATTAAAATATAATATAATAAAATGATAAACGTTAGATAACAAATGTTTGGTGGAATCAGACAGAGCAAGAAAAAAAAGAAAAAGCAAATGGTGGGAAATAGAGAAATTAGTGGGACAGAGAAAAAAAGAGAAGGGAGAGATAAAGAAATAAATAGGACAGAGAAAGAGATAAAAAGGGATAAATAACCAGAAAAATGCAAAAAAGAAAAGAAATACATAAAAAGGGACATTGTTGAAACTATTTACGTAAATGAGGTATTTTTTAATATTTTAATATTGTATTACCGGACAAAAAGGGTCCCATTAATTCAGATGTAGCGTGTTCAATAAAGTCTTGCTACTTCGAAGTAGTGGGATCCATATAAATCAGACTCGGAATTTGCAGAAAGCTGTAATCGCTTCATAAATTGAACTAGTCACGTTACTTTGTGATGTAGTAGGATTGGACAGATCACACTATTTCGAAGTAGCAAGACCCATTAGGTCACATTGGAATGAAATAGCAGGACTTTGTAGGTCATGCTATTGGGAATCGACACGCCGCAGTGCCCGACGGGTCGCAATTAAGGAGGATTTCCCCATCCCACCCCCCACCCCCCATACGTCTTCTTCCTCGACTTCTTCTTCCTTTTTTCATTTTCTTCTCTGTCTCGTCTCTTTCTCTATTTCTCTTGTCGATTTTTGCTTGCTTGTCTTGCTTTTTACAGACATAGAGGCCCACCAATGCCCATTTGTTTTTTATTTCCTTCACATGTTTGTTGTGTGAGAGTTTGCATTGAAAATGGCCCAACGTCATGCTATTTTTCCTGGACCTGTGGTTCCCTTAATTTTGACTTTACAATCATATCATATTTCTATTGATACATGGAATAGTGGGGTAAGTGAATATTTTGGTTAAGAAATTTTAATTAGTAGAGTTGATTTGTTTGCTTAAATTTTTGGTTAATAAGTGTTGTTTTCGTTTATGTTAGATATGAGAGTTATGTGCCTTCATAGTCATAGAATTCACAGGCCTAATGATAGAAGGATGGAGTACGTTAGGAGGGCTGGGTTTGGAGCAGTTGTAATGGTTTATCCATTGAAAATAGATAGGGAGTTTGTATTTGCATTGATGGAGCCGTGGCGCTTTGAGACACATAAGTTCTAATGCCTAGTGGAGAGTGCACGATCAACCTATAAGATGTGAAGGTCTTGCTAGGGCTCCCTGTTGATGGGATCACGGTGGGTGGTAGAAGCCACCACCACCTTTGGCACGAGGAATGTCTTCATCTGTTGGGTGTGGTGGCAGATGAGTGGGCGTTGGATGGATCTAGGATTCGGATGGTGTGGTTGAAGGAGAGATTTGCTGATTGCCCAGAGGATGCACCTGATGAGGTAGTCTAGTATCATGCTAGGGCATACATCCTATTGGTTGATTCTAGATACCATTGGGAACTGGGTTCATATGATGTACCTGCCGTTGTTGGAGGATTGAGATTTTGCGGGGTGCTTTAGCTGGGGTTCGTGTGTGCTTGCAAGCCTGTACCAGAGCATTTGCAATTTTAGTCTTTCACAAACTCTAGAATTTGGTGGGTGTGCATTCTTACTCTAGGCTTGGAGTATGAGAGATTTCCTACCTTGTCTCCGTCACCACCACAGTAGGAAGAGCTTTTAATAGGTCCACTTGCGTGCATGTTAGTCTATTTAAATCCAATGATTTATAAAAATTAAGTGGTATGTTAAGGAAATAAAGTTGACAATTAGTAGATTTAATTATGTGTAAGGATAAGAGTATTATTATAAATGGTTATTAATTTAAAACTTAATAAGTTTTAATTTATTTAACATAAATATGTGATAGATATAATATAAAAAGTTATGAACATAAATTTAAGATGTTATTACATAGTACATGAATAAAAATTGATAAGTTAAAATATTGTACTAGGTGGAGACGTCCTTTAGACTATAGCCATATCGGGTTCACTAAGAACCAGTTGGGGTATCACCAAGCATTTGATTGGCTTGAAGCTGATGAGGTGAGAAAATATTAATAATGTGTAATTAAATTCTCATTGATTAAATATGTGTTGTATGCTTCAGAGAATGTCTAATTATTATTTGAACTTCACAGATATTGTGGGAGCCTTACAAGGGGTCTAGTTGCCAAGGTTTTGTCGTGTTGGATATGGTTTTGGGCAATGAAGGTTCCCTTTTGTTGCTTTCATGTAGTAGAGGCGCACAACCCCGACTGTGTGGTTCATCAGTTTGGTGCGTTGTAGCGTATTCCTATGGGCACTGAGGGGTATGATCAGGATTTGGAGACTATGACCCTCAGAGGGAACCATGAGACAGACTGGAGGATGTACCATGACACGTACTACAAGGAGTGGGGGGAGCGGCATAGTAGAGTAGTTCGGTGTGATGGACACTTAAGGCGTAACACCGGACTACATGCCATGGTTTCTCCGGATTACCCGGAGGAGAATGAGTTCTACTAGCACAGTGTGTGCCAATAAAGTAAGTGTAATGTGTTAGATTTGAGCATATAGAATATGTCGTAGAGTTAATGTAACTTAATAGTATGTCTTATTTACAGGGTGACAGTCCTCCACCTTATGAGTAGCCTCTATCATATGAGCAACCTCTGTTATATCAGCAAAGTCCACCCTTCTAGTAGGCTCTAGGGTATCGGCAGGCTCATAGATATCAGTAGCCTCCTCCATTCCAAGGGTCATATTTGTATCTAGAGGTGGGTAATAGGTCAGCCTAGCCCATTAGGGCCGGACCACATCGGGTTGGGCCAAAGTGCCCTGGTTCTAATCAGGCAAGCAAAATCCCAGCCCGCTTTGGGTTGCGGGCCAAAACAAGCCAAAATCTATTTTTTAATATTTTTTTGCCATGCTTATTTTTGAGAGAATATGAGAACATATTGATTATGAAACATCAAATATTAACATAATCAAAATACAAACTCAAATAAAATTATAATAATAAACTACTAAAGTATCATTAACCACATACTAATTAAAAAGTATTTAACACAACAATCAAGTCACTTCAGTCTTGACTAAAACAAATCTAATAAATTGCTAATGTCGCAAAACTCTTGTATTTCGAGATGGGCATTTGTGCAAATGATGCCATAAACAAAAAAATTACATGACTTTTCAAGCTTTGATGAAGCTTGAATAGAAAATTCAGGTATTTAAGCTAATAATATTGTTGTAAAATGGCATATTGCTAATGCATAATAGCTGTTCGTTTGAAAGGGTAATTTGTAATTACCTCCTTGGTCCAGTTGGTCTTCCAAATTACCAATAAGAGGAATAAAATCTGAAGAGTACTCACTACAACAAATTTCCTGGATTCCAACAGAATTTTTCCGTTGGAATTTTGCACTCCAACGGAAATTCCAACGGAATACGTGTCGTTGGAAAATGCCCCGTTGGAATTGCGTAATTCCAACGGAAAATAATTCCAACGGAAATTCCAACGAAATTTTACCGTTGGAATTATGCGAAAAATTCCAACGGTAATTCCAAGGGAAATAAACCGTTGGAAAATATAAAATAATTCCAACGGTATTTTACCGTTGGAATTACCGTTGGAATTATTTAATTAATTTTTAATAAATTTGTTGCAGAAAATAATTCCAACGGAAATTCCAACGGAAAAATACCGTTGGAATTTTTCTGAAAAATTCCAACGGTATTTTTTCGTTGGAATTTCCGTTGGAATTGATAATAATATTTTCAATATTCGAATTTTTTTTAATTATTTAAAACTTTCAAAAAAATTCCAACGGTATTTTACCGTTGGAATTTCCGTTGGAATTTAATTTTTAATTAATATTTTTTTTGCATTATTCCCATGGAAATTCCAACGGAAAATTCCATTGGAATTTCCAAATCACCATTCCATGAACGTTTTATTTTTCTGTGAGACCAATTTCAGCAAAACAGCAAAGACAAGTGTAAAATTGTGCAATTAAAGCTTAAATATCTCAGAAATATGCAAGATTCAACTGTCTAAAAGTATGCAAGATTCAACTGAAGTAAGGAAATATAAATGAAGAGTATAAAATACAATCAACTCCTAAAAATTTCAGATAATCATCTCACAAATGAAAATCATCCTCATCATCTTCATTGATAGCTGGAGGTCGTAAGGACGTAGTAGGAGCAGCCTCTGAGTTGTTATGTCCTGATTGCAATTGCTGAATGTATCCCTTAAGACTGGCCAACTCACTCTCAAGTTGAGAGAATCGATCTGCACGTTCTGCCTCAAGTTGTGCAAACCGGTCACCTCGAGTACGTTCTTCTACCAATTGGGTCTCAAGAACTGCAATCCGCTGTATAAGCTCATCATTGTTGGTCGCAGTGGCTGTAGACT
>QAOA01000648.1:1010682-1040062 GCA_003255065.1 Cercis canadensis | reverse complement strand
CCCAATGGCCATGGGAGGGAAACTTATTGCATGGAGCCTTCAGCCCGTGGGGTTATATGCAAAATTTAAGGAGGAATCCTACTATCTTTTCAAATCACTCAGAGGTTAGAGAGAGTTTTTTCTTTGGTAGAGAAAAATGGCGAAAGCTACTGTAAATCGTGATTGGCCTGCTGCTTTGTTGAAGGAATCTCCTTCTTCCAGCGAAGATGATTCAGATTGTGTGTGGATCAAGCCTGCACAGGAGTCGTTTGATACCATCCATAAATCAGCCTAGAAGAAACCAGTCCCCGTAGAATCTGTAAGTTTCCTTTATTTTATTTGAAACATATAAAATTTGAAAATACGTTTCAATAATTTGGATATGAGCTTCAATCTTCTACCCCATAATCCTTTGAGTGGCAGCTTGTTTAAATGGGGAAAAGTGTGTCTTTTTGCTGAAAATCAAAGAGGTGGGTGGCTCAGTTCCTAGGTGTGCTAATCTGAAACGAGTGGGTTGAAGTTACAAACTTGATTTGCTAATCTGAAACGAGTGGGTTGGAAACTTCCTGTTGATCTTCTTTTCCATATCAGCTTGTTATGATGTTTTCTTTTCCCTCTTGGAGAATATCCAGATAGAATGACTTGAATATTTTTGTGGAATTTATGATTTGAAAATGAGGAACACAAGTTGGAAGATCCTCAAGTGCTATTGTCATGGTGGATAAAGTATTCAAAGCCACAGGATTTATCTTTCCTCAAGTGCAGATATCCTTTAACTTTTAGTATCTAAGTTTCTCTATTGTTGCATCATCACAATTTTATCAAGGCACAAAAGTCTTAGTGCCAAAGCGATTTCACAATTCACAGTGGTCTTAGTTCCCTTATTACTTTTCTTCTCTCTTACAAATGCATTATTAAGGGCATGGTTTACACCACTCACAGTGGTTTTACAATGCTTTGGACTCCCTATCTTCATTATTATCCTTTTGTTAGTGAAAGCTTAAAACCTCAAGTATTGGAAGTTTTGAAATAATAGCATATACAGTGTCCTTTATTGTACAGCCATTGATTGTTTGTAACACTTAACTTTTGGAAGAACTAGAATTGGAATCTTTAGGGGGCTAAGACAAATATGATTAAAGATTTTTAAGGGAAAATGAAAATTTTGGGGGCATGGTCATATATTTTACAAAAAGTAAACAAAAAAGAAGAATTATGGGGGAGATTGGTTAAAGTTTGATTTATTGTATATGAGAATTTCTTGGCAGCAATATCATGTAAGTTATAGCAACTAAATGTGTTTTTGATGTATTTCATCATGGCATATACTTGAGATTTCAGTGCATGAAACCGGCTAGGGTATTTGTTTTGCTCTTGTGGAGTCACTTGGTTAGTCATATGTTGACATATATTTTATTTTTCTTTTTAATTTTTGTGGAGGGGTCATAGTTCCCCATAACAAAAAACCGTAAATCCGCTTGTATGGTTGGAAGATAGCAAGCTCACTGGAGGGCTACACCAATATTTGGATGAATTTAACCAAGACAACACAAACAACTTGAATAAGGATATTCTCTTACATTCTTGCAATGATCTTCTCTTGCAAAAGATTAGTCTATTTACTTACCTATATTGGCTGACCCAACTGAAAAGTAGTTAACTGTAAAGATTCTTTTGGTAAGATTTTGGTGGATAGTGGATACTTTTTATTTGCTAAGGTGACTGCTTTCTATGCTCTTTAATCATTCTTTCTTTCTGTGGTTTTGCCAAACGTTCACATGGTTTGCTTTGTACCTACATTGATCATCTCTGTAAGTTTCTTATTTTGTTTACTTTTGAACTTTTTGATGTATTTATTTCTCTCTAAGCAACATATAACCTAGATTGAGTTTTACTTTCAATTAAATTATAGTAAAGATGCGACATATTGCTGTAAATTTTATCTCCAAGATATAGGTTCATCTATAGTTCTATGTTTCCTAATCTGACAAAAAATGAACATAAAACATAAAACATTCTAGTATATTTTCAATGCTACAATACATTGTTTCTTAAATTTTAGTTTTCGTTCTGTCTCTGATTTGTTTGTTTCTTTTTCTTGTATGTCTGAACCAGGGATTGTTGTTGAGAATGAAATGGAAATTGAGAAATCAGAAATGACAGTAAATCTCCATCTAGAATACAATTTCCAATCTTATCATTATATGTTTATTCAGTTGTTGCTGTTTATTATTAGTATTATATGTAGCNTAAGACAAATATGATTAAAGATTTTTAAGGGAAAATGAAAATTCTGGGGGCATGGTCATATATTTTACAAAAAGTAAACAAAAAAGAAGAATTATGGGGGAGATTGGTTAAAGTCTGATTTATTGTATATGAGAATTTCTTGGCAGCAATATCATGTAAGTTATAGCAACTAAATGTGTTTCTGATGTGTTTCAGCATGGCATATACTTGATATTTCAGTGCATGAAACTGGCTAGGGTATTTGTTTTGTTTTTGTGGAGTCACTTGATGCATTATAAGCTTGATTTCTACTTAAAGGAAAAATTTTGATTGCTGATTTATAGATTAATGAAGGGAAGATTCCAAAGAATAAAGCTGCCCTTCAGACACTAGCTGCGGAAATGGTGTCGTGGCCAAATATAGAGGTATGTTTAAGCTTGAGTGTGTGATATCCTCTAATTCAATATGAACTACATCTTCAACTGTTAAGTGATAGAGTTTATACCATTTGGGATTTACACTTTGAAAGCTTTCTTTCATGTCTTGAATAATGAAGTATTTTACCTTTTCAATGATCTGTGAGTTAATGAATTTGAGAACTGATTTGAGTTAATTAGAATCTATGTTTGAAGGCTTGTGAACCAAGTTTCCATTGTGGTCTCCTATTTCCTTCTGCTTTTTGTATGTGACATGACGTCCTTCTAAACTTTTTTGGGTCTTACTACCTAAATAATCCCAAAACTCCTATTTATTAGAACTTCTTTTTTCGGCACTTCTGCCTTATACAAGCCTTAGCTTAGCCATTGATAACAATGTGGAGGTACAGTCTTTGATAAAAATCAGATATAAAGCCTAGTTTATGAAGCTAACTTTAGGCTGAGAGACCCACTTTATGGATGCATGGGTGCAATTTCAATCTTTGCAAGATGAACTAAATGAAATAAGGGGTGAGATACTAATATTCAAATATACAGAGGTTGCAAATCATATCATTTCTCCTTATGGTGCTTTAGTTTCTTCTGGGGAAGCACCAATTTCTGAATTAAAGAGTCACGGCAAGGTCTTCCTCAACCTCCTCCTCCTCCTCCCCCACCACCAAAACCATTACCTTTCCCTTTTGTTGTCTTAGCATCCTTGTCTTCATCTTCCACTCCTTCTGTATACACCCCATCTAGAAGCACAATGAGCCTTGGATCCATTTCCAGTGAATATGCCCCATACTTTGATTCTGGGGTTCCAGCGTTGGGCTCTGTGTTCGCAGTGCTGGGCGCTAGGTGCTGAAAACTTAACTTAGATTCTGGGGTTCCAGCGCTGGGTTCTGTGTTCGCAGCGCTAAGCGCTAGTTGTTGAAAAACTTAAATTTGATTATGTGGTTCCAGTGCTGGGTGCTGTATTATTAGCGTTGGGCGCTGGTTATTATGAGAGAAACTTGCCAATCTGCAGTGCCAGCACTGAGCTCTGATGAGATGGTGCTGAGCGCTAGGTCCGGTGCTAAAGCGGATTATTTCAACAATTTGGTTTAAGATACACATAGCAGGATAGTTACCAAAAGCGTCTAACAAAAATTTATGAAACTAACAGTATATCAGTTTTGCATAAATGGTAGTAAGCAAAAATATGATCATAAGATCTATGGTCCTATAAAAGGATGAACTCACTTCTTCCAAAGCAGTTATATCAATATTGTTGTCATTGTTGTTGCTCTTTGCATGTAGTTGCATTTGTCTTATTATCTATTGTCTCAACTTATATGCTTAATTAATGAAATATGCTTGCTGTGGAAACAGGAAGATAGCTTGTTCACTTGTTCCCTTCAAAGATTGGCAGCAGCTATAAAGGGAATCAAGGATGCAGACACCATAGACCCTAGAAGAAGAGCTGTTATTGCATCAGGTTTCGGGGGAATACTACAAGTATCATCAACCAAGTTACCTGTGCAGTTATGCACATGGCTAGTTGAAAGATTTGACACTGAGTCATCTTCACTTAATGTGCATGGTGTGAAGCTGGCTTTTCGTCCGATAAATGTAACAAGCATGCTCGGAATATCTGATGGCGGAGAGACCATCTCCTCAAGGATACGGTCAAGTAGAATGGATAAATTGAGATCCTTGTACAACCTACCTGATTGGCCCATCAATCTTGGCAAGCTACTATCAGATATGGTATCTAGTTCTACACCTGTGGGAGAATTCATTGCGAAGTTTACCTTGTATGTCCTTGGAAGTTTCTTGGTGCCAACATTCAAGACACTTGTCCATGAGGAAATAGCATGCTCCATTGGTAATCCAGGGGATTTATGTAGAGGTAACTGGGCAACTTACATAAGGGATTACTGGGTGGAAGGAATTAGGAATTACAAGCATCGTATCACAAAGGAAGTTACTGGCTGTGCTTATTTGCTAGTGGTATTTATCTTAAATCTCTTATGGACTAAAAAATTTCATTTATTTTTATTCACAATGTTTATGAGGAAGAGTAATTAATTCATCTTCAATTATGGAGTGCAGATTTTATATGCTGAAAATGCAATGTTAGGTGGGGCTATACCAAGAAAGATATCTTCACAGGAGCTCCCAGCATATTACTGGAATGATAAGCTACTAAGGAAACTTGCAAAACGGGTTAAGCGGAAAGGTGGATTAGCAACTACTAGAGTAAGAACACTGGGTTAAATTTGGAAATTGAATCGGTTCACTTCACCACAAAAATCATTATTTATAAAGTTCTAACCTTTCAGGTAAAAGTAATTGCTTAGGTAGAGTTGAGTGAATATTCTCTAATACCAAATTATGTTCAGGTATTAAAGCCATCTTTTTCAAATATTTCTCTTTACAATTAGACAGCTTTTGGAGTTATTGGTTATGTTTCTCAAATGTATAATGATACTGGTTATGTACAAATTATGTAGGAGTTGTGCAAACGGGTTAATGTACTGGAAGGGACAGTGAATGGGTTGTTGCATTACTATTCCAGTTTGATTGAATCTCAATCAATAAAAACCCCAACCCTCAATGTGTCAAAAGATCAGGTTTTATATTATTTTTGTTAAATATTTGGATTCATCCATATAGATGAATACTATATTATTAAATGCTTTATATAAAAAACTATTCCACACTTATAGGTTCGAGGGTCGCCAGCAACTGGAGAATGCAGTGTAAATGTTGCATTTAAGAAGGTCGATGTGGCCATTAAGAAAACAGGAAGACATGACTATAATTTGTGAACTCTGAAAAGGAATCCATCCCAACCCTCTGTTGAGACACCATGTAGTGGGAAACGATCTTGTCTCAATCCAGTGGACCCTCGGCCAATATTTTGGAATAATTTTGATGTAATATTATTTTGTTTCATAGTAATGTCTTTTATTGCTGAGATATAATAAACAGTAATTTCTTTCATTATCCAGTTGCTTTAATTTGCAGGTTCCCAACAGTGGTGAGAAATTTCCAGTTGGTAGGAGGTTGTTTTCATCAAGCCCAATTGGTGGTTTGACAGCTACCTGCAAAATTAACATTGTAGACTAGAAAGATAGTTCAGCCAACGGCTCAATTCATATCGATCATCCATCTGATGTAAGTAGAACAATCAAAATTTAGTTGCAATGATTCTTTTACATGCCTTATGTGTGAATTGGCTGATATTATGGATAAAAAAATTATTTCATGATCAACATGCACCTATTTAATGTAATGGCAAGAAGTGTTATCCAATTTATTGTCAATAGCACGTGTGAGGCTAGGTGAAACAGAGAGAGCATTTGCTGAATACATTTTCTCCAACGTCCTTCCGATGGGGTAACACATATAACACATTACCTTTGTGGATTTGGCATAGTTTTATAAGATTTATGTATAAACTGTTTAGTATAAGGATTTCTTTTTTTATCAATTTTCTTTTCAAATGATGTCACCTGTTTTGACATATAACTAAATTTAGTTGAAAAATCTCAGAATAGTATCTTGTTGTGTATGTCTGTTATCCTTGATAATATGTTTTCTTTTTTTATTTTGTTTGATAGCTTCTCATAACAATGTTGTAGTTTTAGGAGATGTGTTTATGATTACATTTTTGCCTACAGAGAATGGCTCATTGATCATGTTGTCATAGAAGCAACCAAAGAGATTCTGCACACTATTGCTCCTAGATGTCGTTTCTTAGACGATGTAATTATTCTATTTATATGTATTTAATTAACCTCATGAATCAGAAAGCCAACTCATATACTATTGCATTAATCTTTGGTTAATTCTTTCAATTGTAGATCATGACATTGGTACCGTGCATGTTGACTCATGAAGAAATACTTGGTAATGCACAGAGAATTTTTTGGTTCATACCCTATGACTTTGTGGTGAGCATCAACATACTATGTTTATTTTCAATGAAATGTTTAACAATGAACACTAAACATACTGGTGAATTTACAGAGAAGAGTCTTCAACTTCAACATGACACCAGAGAAGGCAGTTAAATCCTATAAGGATAGATTTATGTCCACAGTAGCCAAATTGTCGAAGGCAATTTTTCAATCAACTAATTTACAAGCTTTATTTTAAATTAGCTTACTATTAACATATTTGTATGACGTGTGTATTTAAACTGAATTTGTGAAGGTTTTGATGTCATAGGTATTTATTCCGTTGAATGATGGTGGCCACCATTGGTACCTTATAATCATTGACATAGTGAACTGCAACATTACTTATCTTGACTCTGCACCATGCAAAGATAAAGACAGTCGTGACCATCGGTTATCACAGATTAAGGATATGGTGAGCATTCTTTGATTTTAAGATTTATAAAATGCATTTAATATCTCAACCTGTGGTGCTTTTGCACAAAATAAACTATAATTTCATTTCATTTGTAGGCTATATTCATGGAGAAGATGCTTCACATGGATTGTTTTTATGAGGTGGAGGTTCATGATGTTCCAAAAATTGGGGATTATGGTGTGGAAATCCCGGATGAAGTCCCTCACCAGTCTAAGGGGAGCCTGGATTGTGGCTTATGGGTTTATGAATGGATGAGGAAGTATAGGGGAGGCAATACTTACAAGATTGAGGTATTCCTAAAACCAAATTAGAATCTGATTTGCTTGTATAGAGTTCATGTTGTTGATGTGGGACTTGGGATAAATGGTCTAACTAAACAATCCAGGGGTTCTAATTTGTTATGCATGCAAATTAGGTAAGTGAGATATCAAGGGTGCAACTAGCTGTGGACTTGGTCATGAAAGAATACAACACTCAGAGGATTAATATAATTGCCAAAGCCAGGGACAAACTAGAAGCTAGTATAACTATATGATATTCTGGTATCTACTCAATATCAAAGTGTTAATTTTTTAAGCTAGTATAATATATTTTTAAGCTAAACTAACTATATGACATGGTTAATTAAAGTGTAAATTGTTTGCCATTTTATGCAGGTTGTAGAAGATTCTGATGCTGGTGGTTATGCTGAAGGATCACCATAGCTTTGGATTGTTAAGTTGTTTCATTTTTTGGGTGCCTTTTGGTGCATACTAGACTCTCAGATTATTTTTTGAGACTGAGATCATATAACATTAATTGGCTACATTTTTGCATCAAATGAAACAGTTTGTAGTACTCCACTTTGGTTGAACATGATTATATATATTATTAATTGCGTGAATTTTGAAATACTGGTAAGGGTTGAGTGAAATCTGAATTGAAAAAAGAATAAAAAATTAAGTGGATCGAATAAAAATTAAGGCTGTCGGAATCCCAGCATTGAGCTCTGGGAGTTGGAAACTTTAGTTTGATTCTGGCATGCTAGCGCTGAGCTCTGGCTTCCCAGCGCTGGGCATTGGGTGTGCTGAGAGATACTTGCCAATCTGCAGTTCTAGCGCTAAGCTCTGATTACCTGGCGCTGAGCTCTGGACATTGGAAGCTTAACTTTGATTCTGGGGATACAGCGCTGAGCGCTGGATTTGCAGCGCTGGGCGCTGGATATTATGAGAGACTGTTGTTAATCTGCAGTGCCAACGCTGAGCGCTGATGACCTGGCGCTGAGTGCTAGGTCCTGTGCCAGAGTGGATTTTTTCAACTTTAAACTTCCCAGACCTCATTTTTAAAATTTCAATTCTGAAAAAACAGCTACGAAAAATTGGTGGCTTTATTCGATTATCTCTTCTTACTTTGTTATGGTGAACAATAAACCTACTAGGCTTTCAAAAGATAATCAATAATAGTAAAAGTAGAATGAGATTCGCTTGGCTTTTAGCACATATTCAGAAGCAGCAAGCAAAGAAAAAAATTCAGAACCAGAAAGTGAAGATAATTTCCAACTAAAAAAGTGCAAAACAACACCATAATGTCTTTTCTTTGTGAGATAGAGAAGGTTGTCGCTCAAATTTAAAAATGATAAGTTAAAACAAATTTGAATTTCCTCATGAATTTCATGTGCAACTTTCTAGTTTTCTTTAAAATTAAAGGCTATCTTTTTTATGTCTTTGATGTTTTACTATTAGATAGATCTAAGATGACTAGGTGAGAATGATTTTGGAAGCAAATTCTAGCCTTTTTCAGTCTTGGATGCAAAGATATTGAATAGTTTGCAAAAATAGATAAAGGAAGTAAGTTTTACATTGGATAAACTTAAATGAGTTTGAGTCTTTATAAGTGAAACCAAGAGCCAAAGCGTAACTTCAAGATAATGCACCTTATTTTCCTAACAGAAGAGACATATTATTCACCATAGTGAAACTTTCATACATATGGAATGAGTTTCAAAAGCTCTTAAATGCTAAGTATCATCATATGATGCTATCCCATGAGAGAATCATAGTCTTCCATGCTAATGATACACCTTAAGCCCTCTCCCTTCAACATCAAGTCAAATGCCTTGCCTTGCTTCAGAAAAAGGAACTATATGGGTAATAAATTTATCCACTTCAAGTTTCTGCAAGAAAAAAAAGTTTGTTATAGTACATTGACATAAACTTATCTGCATCTTTACAATCATGGAGTTCTATAAGAGTTATGCATGTAATTGCATTAAAAATCATAGTCACCTTGTTCATATACATTTCAACAACAGATGGAAGATCAGTCTTAGGCTTGTAATTGACATATGAAACACCTCATCAGCAACACCATATAGAAACCTTTTAGTAGCATTCTTCTCTAAAGTACAAGCCTAATTCCATCAGATGAATACACCATGAAAGAGAAAATATTATTTGACTTGCTAAACTAGTGTTCATATTACAGAAAAATCCAACCTAGCATTATATTTAAAAGTAAATACAACTTAGACAACATCAAGAATGTATGGCTCACACTCTAAATTAAGAGAACTTGACACCCTTGACATAAGTGAAATGGTGTGAGCATGGATATGAAAAGACCATGTTCTCAATTCAATACTTCACACTGATAAGCTTTAATAGTAACCAAACATTACACATCATTTGTCACTCTCTTTAGTGACTCTTGCTTCCACTAAAGTGTATTTTTTAATAGAAGAATTTTACTAGAAGAGAGATAATGATTACAAAGGAAGAGGAGAAGAGATCCTCCATAGCCAAGAAACAAAAGAGAAACACAAGAAAACTAACAAAGGGAAGCCGAGAGGACTTCTTGAAATAAAGCACAAGCTAAGCAACAGAGGGAAACCAAAATGCTGTAACATCCCATAAGAAGCCTAGGACTGAAGTTCCCCCTTAAAAATCTAAACATTCTGCTCCAGCCACTTAAGAGATAAGCAGAAATTCAATTATTATGTCATAATCAAAGCCCAAATTCATTTTTTCCCTATCTTTTTTAAGGTTTTCCCCATCAGAGGACTATTTGGAAAGCTATATGGTCATCAAAGGGCCAAAAGCAAAGCCCATTCACATGCCACCATTTCTAGGACAAATTTCCAGGCAATCAGAGGCCATAAGGGGTTGGATCTCCATGCATTATGAATCACTTACATAATTAGGAGGCACAACACATTCTAAAATTACTTTTGGATTATCTACTGCTTCACTGGCAAATTTTCACAACAAAATCTTTATATATTCTTCTGTAGTTTAAAAATGTTAAACAAAGGAACAACTAATGTTCGAATTACTCTACAAGTAGCTTCTTTCGAAGAAGAAAAGGAGAAAAAATAAGGGGAGAAAATTAAGTTCAAAAGTACTAGATAGGAAAACTGAAGTAAATAAGACTATTAATATATGGAAACAACCGATACCCTTAAAGAATATGTAATCTAAGGTTCCTGAGAATCCTCTTGTGAAGATGGTGGCTTTAGGCTCCCTAGTTTCTTGGTTAAACTGGTTCCTATGTCTCTCATCAACTTCATTTCTAAAAGGCAAATAACAAAAAACTACTTTCAGCTAAAAGAAAAGAAAACGCAATAAAAGATGATGGTCACTAGATAAATCATAAGCATGAAAGGAACTTTCTAATTTGTGCAACTATGATATCCTCTGCATCTTGGTTAACCTCATAAATCATAACATACTCTTCAAACACATCAGCAATTTGAAAACATAGGTATTAGCAAGCAAAGAAATCCTTGAAAAGATAATGCAGAATATTAATCTGTGTTTATTCGTTCTAGATATCATCAATCATCATATCACAAAACCCAGAACTAGTCCACATTTTGATAAATTCTTGGTATAATCCCAACGTGACAAAAGAGTGGGCCAGAGCACCTAAGAATTTTTTGCAAGACAGTCCCCAAAATTCAGATCATATCAGGAACCAATGCAGACTAACCACATTGATAGAATAAAAACTTAACCCGTGCAAGTTTTTCTACAGACAGATTAAATTATATAATAATGAATGAGTACCTGAATCACAACTGTGGAGAATGTACAAACAGAGAACTTCCAAAAATAGAGATCGCAAAAGCCTTGGCTTCTCCTTTGTGAAATCCCCTGGCTGAAGTACAAACGAATTGAAGAGAACAATCGGGTCGTCCTCTGCGAACGGTATTGCGTCGTCTTGATGAAACTTATTAATGGAAGAGGTGGTAAAGTTCTGAGAAAGGGGAGGAGAGACAACGTCTAAGTTTCTCTCAGAGTTATGAAGCTTTCTTGGTTGATTTTAGACATACGGATGAAGGGAAAGGGCGGGAAAACGAAAGGGTGAGAAAGGACGGGAAAATATGACTTTAAAAAAATTTGGGGCTGATTTATAATAAATAAAAATTTTGCCTATAGCAAGTTAAGTAAAAATGTGGATTCCACTATCAGTACACTTGTCATAATTAAATTGGTCCAACTAGGATGAAGTTGTTTAACCCCATCAACACCACGAATATATATCGTGATGCCACTTCTAGAGATGAAAATCAGGAGATTGATTTTCCATCTTCATTTCATTGGAAAGAAGGGCGCTATGATGAAGACAAATTAGGGGTTACTTGGGAACCACGACCAGAACCAATCTGTAGTGAGTCAATAAACTGCAAGGGTTAGGCCCATTCAACTTGCAATGCCAATGCAACAGGAATCATAAAATGTCATTGTGATACTAACTATCAATGGAATAGCTCAATTTTAAGTTGCACCCCTCAAGGTAAGGGCATGTGAACGTGTGATATTATATGTATCTCTTGTAGTAATTACTTAACTTTTCTCCCTTAATAGGGTAAAGGTGATGCTGTGAAGCATTTAGTTCAACCAACACTCTTCCCTTAGAAGCTGGAATTGGTTTTCTATAATCCAATGAACAATTTTTTATTAGAATGATCTCATAATTTTAATATTATTCAAGTTCTTCCTTGGACAGAAGAGCCGCAGCCAACAATATTACCGGAAAACTCCACAAGTCCACTGTCTTTGATTCTTGTGGTTGTTCTTATAAGCATTCTCTTTTTGGCGTGCATAATCATTTCTCTTTATGTATGGAAAAAGAAAATGGCCCATAAGCAAGGTACTTATTTATATTTATACATTCTGAGTTACTTTCAAATTTTTCATCTGCATATATGTGACAATGGTTATACATCTCTTTACTGAGTTCAGACAGGGGAAGCATTAATAGAATTCAAGGGCGCTTGTATGACAGTGAAAGGCAAGTCCAGGATTTGATAGACTTGGGGGGATTAGAAGAAAGAGATAATGAAGGCATAGGGGTACCCTATTTTGATTTTTAAAGCATACTGGAAGCTACAAATAACTTCTCAGATGCAAACAAGCTCGGACGAGGGGGTTATGGGCCTGTCTACAAGGTGATTAATTAAACTCTCTAGTATATTAATCTTTGTTGCCAATCAAACCAGTGTTTTAAAAATCGGACTGGACTGAGCGATCCGACCGGTCCAACCGGTGCCCGTTTGGAAATCGATCCGGTTCATACCCCTAAACCACTGTAGCGGTTAAATCGCCTAAAACCGGAGAGAACTGCCGAATCGGCGTGAACTGGTGAACCGGTCCGGTTTTGAAAAACCGAACGGCTTGCAAAATTCCTAACTTGAAAGCAAAATTGCTCCTGGGAGGATTCGATCCCCTCCCCTTTGCTTCAAATGTGGCAATCTTTACCACTGGACATATAAACTCTTGAGTATAATGTTACATATAAATATATTTATTAATAAACTAGTTCAGAAATTAATTTTTTTTCCCATCTAAATCATTGGGACAACTCAAGACTTGTATTTATTATTGCACAAAAATTATTTATTAACTATTTAATAGATTTATTTAATATTAAATTTTTAAATATGTAAAAATTATAACACATAATCACACTGTACACATGTTTTATATGTTTTGATTATCTAACTTTTTTATTTTAAAAATTGTGAACTTGATTATGTTAAAAGTATGTGAACTTGTAATAAATGTTGGCTATTGAAACAATCTAATTTTATTATAGATCACCATTTTAAATTAGATGTATATATATTAGGTTTTTATATCTTTTGACTTTTAGTTATTTGAATCTTTAAATTTGAAACTTTCACTTATGAGTTAAGTTTAATGATTTGTGATTTAATTTATGTTTTATTTTTTTGTTAATCTTTAAGTTTAGAAAAAGCTTCGATTCAACCGGTCCGACCGAGTAGTCCAACTGATCCGACCAGTCCGACCAGTATATTTTACCAAAACAGTTTGTTCACCGGTTCGATTTTTAAAACATTGAATCAAACTTCGGGTGTTTAAGTTTTTGGGTTGAATGCCCATGAATGATTTTATATATAACATGGGTAACAGACTATTCTTTCAGGGAAAGCTACTAGGAGGTCAAGAAATTGCATTAAAGAGGCTTTCAAGTGTTTCGTCACTGGGCTTACAGGAATTCCAAAATGAGGTTGTTTTGATAGTCAAACTCCAACATCGGAACCTCGTTAGACTTCGAGGCTATTGCATAAAAGGAGATGAAAAGATATTGCTCTATGAATTCATGCCAAACAAGAGCTTAGACACATTTATATTTGGTTAGTTTTAAAACTTACTTCCCATTACTTTCAACTGCATTACAAAACTTTGATAGAAAATAGTGTAAATATCTTGAATTCATGATCACTAATTTTATTCTTTCAAATGGAAATGGAACTTTGGAAGATTCAACACAAAGTGTACTTCTGGATTGGCAAATGCGATTTGACATAATTATCGGTGTTGCACGAGGGTTGCTATATCTGCACCAAGATTCCAGATTGAGAGTAATTCATAGAGATTTAAAAACCAGCAACATTCTTCTAGACGAGGAGATGCAGCCAAAAATTTCGGACTTTGGCCTAGCGAGAATATTTGGAGGCAAAGAAACGAAGGCAAACACAGAGAGGGTGGTGGGAACTTAGTAAGTTTGATGTGTATGTTGTAGTGCCATTAATATTAATGTGTAGACATTCACTTATCTACTACATATAACAATAATTTTTTTTTTTTTTTTGCAGTGGATATATGTCTCTAGAATATGCATTGGACGAACATTTCTCAATTAAATCTGATGTTTTTAGCTTTAGTGTAGTTGTACTTGAGATTATCAGTGGAAAAAAGAACATAGGATTCTATCAATCCAAACAAATTACAAGCCTCTTGGGTCATGTATGGCCAGATGTTGCACTCTTCTTGCTGATTTGTATCAATTAATGATCTTATACCTTATCATTTTTTTTTTTTTGTGTGGATATTGTGTTAGGTATGGAGATTATGGGCAGAGAATAAGCTACTGGATTTAATGGACCCATCTCTGCATGAAAAAGGCAACACAAATCAATTTATTAGGTGTGCACATATAAGTCTTTTATGCGTACAAGATGAACCCGATGATCAGCCCACCATGTCAAATGTTGTGACAATGCTGGACAATGAGACTTCGACCCTCCCAACCCCTAAACAACCAACCTTCTTTATGAACAGAGCCTTTTCCGGCACAGCTTCGTCTTCGAGTAAACCAGAAATCAGCATGCATATTGATTCTATGTATGGAGAAGGTCGATAGTGCTTGATGGAAGATCTGATGAGCTCATTTTATTGTTGTTTTTTTTTTTTAATACTTTGATTATGATTCTGATTTTGAATACAAAATCCATAAACATTAAAAATGATCTCAGTATCACTATGTCACAAGTCATTTGATTCATTTTATTGGTTTCTTATTTTCTCTACTTGTCACTCATGCAATTGTAGCAACGCTCTTTTCCTACTTTAGCTGTTGTGATACAAATAGGCAGTTTCAGGATCATGACATTCAAATAAAAAATAGGCAAGTGACATTTGGAGGGGAAAATGCACAAATAGAAAAAATATATAGGCAAACTCATGATTTATTGTTACTTTTATAGTTGTATTCATTGACAGAGANTGATCGGCCCACCATGTCAAATGTTGTGACAATGCTGGACAATGAGACTTCGACCCTCCCAACCCCTAAACAACCAACCTTCTTTATGAACAAAGCCTTTTCCGGCACAGCTTCGTCTTCGAGTAAACCAGAAATCAGCATGCATATTGATTCTACGTATGGAGAAGGTCGATAGTGCTTGATGGAAGATCTGATGAGCTCATTTTATTGTTTTTTTTTTTTAATACTTTGATTATGATTCTGATTTTGAATACAAAATCCACAAACATTAAAAACGATCTCAGTATCACTATGTCACAAGTCATTTGATTCATTTTATTGTTTTCTTATTTTCTCTACTTGTCACTCATGCAATTGTAGCAATGCTCTTTTCCTACTTTAGCTGTTGTGATACAAATAGGCAGTTTCAGGATCATGACATTCAAATAAAAAATAGGCAAGTGACATTTGGAGGGGCAAATGCACAAATAGAAAAAATATATAGGCAAACTCATGATTTATTGTTACTTTTATAGTTGTATTCATTGATAGAGAATGTGTCCACCTCTGTTTCTATGATAGGTCCATGTTTCTCGGGTTTTGAAACCCTAAATTACAAAAGGGTACAATAGCACGCACCATTATTGTGAGTTTGAATATAAAACCTACAAACATTAAAAACGATCTCAGTATCACTCTATCACAAGTCATTTGATTCATTTTATTGTTTTCTTATTTTCTCTACTTGTCACTCACACAATTGTAGCAACGCTCTTTTCCTACTTTAGTTGTTGTAATACAAATAGGCAGTTTCAGGATCATGACATTCCAATAAAAAATAGGCAAGTGACATTTGGAGGGGCAAATGCTCAAATAGAAAAAAAAACATATAGGCAAAATCATGATTTATTGTTACTTTTATAGTTGTATTCATTGACAGAGAATGTGTCTACCTCTGTTTCTATGATAGGTCCATGTGTCTCAGGTTTTGAAACCCTAAATTACAAAAGGGTACAATAGCACTCACCATTATTGTGAGTTTGAATACAAAACCCACAAACATTAAAAACGATCTCAGTATCACTCTATCACAAGTCATTTGATTCATTTTATTGTTTTCTTATTTTCTCTTCTTGTCATTCATGCAATTGCAACAACGCTCTTTTCCTACTTTAGTTGTTGTAATACAAATAGGCAGTTTTAGGATCATGACATTTCAATAAAAAATAGGCAAGTGACATTTGGAGGGGCAAATGCTCAAATAGAAAAAATATATAGGCAAACTCATGATTTATTGTTACTTTTATAGTTGTATTCATTGACACAGAATGTGTCCACCTCTGTTTCTATGATAGGTCCATGTGTCTCAAGTTTTGAAACCCTAAATTACAAAAGAGTACAATAGCACGCACCATTATTGTGACTTTGAACACAAAATCCACAAACATTTAAAATAATTTCGGTATCGCTCTATCATAAGTCATTTGATTCATTTTATTGTTTTCTTATTTTCTCTACTTGTCACAATTGCAACAACGCTCTTTTCCTACTTTAGTTGTTGTAATACAAATAGGCAGTTTCAGGATCATGACATTCAAATAAAAAATAGGCAAGTGACATTTGGAGGGGCAAATGCTCAAATAGAAAAAACATATAGGCAAACTCATGATTTATTGTTACTTTTATAGTTGTATTCATTGACACAGAATGTGTCCACCTCTGTTTCTATGATAGGTCCATGTGTCTCAAGTTTTGAAACCCTAAATTACAAAAGAGTACAATAGCACGCACCATTATTGTGACTTTGAACACAAAATCCACAAACATTTAAAATAATTTCGGTATCGCTCTATCATAAGTCATTTGATTCATTTTATTGTTTTCTTATTTTCTCTACTTGTCACAATTGCAACAACGCTCTTTTCCTACTTTAGTTGTTGTAATACAAATAGGCAGTTTCAGGATCATGACATTCAAATAAAAAATAGGCAAGTGACATTTGGAGGGGCAAATGCGCAAATAGAAAAAACATATAGGCAAACTCATGATTTATTGTTACTTTTATAGTTTGTATTCATTGACGTCCACCTCTTTTTCTATGATAGGTCCATCTGTCTCGGGTATTGAAACCCTAAATTACAAAATGGTACAGTAGCACACACCATTAAAAAAAATGGCTATGAAGATATATTCGAGGGATAAAATCATATAAAATTGCACCAAATTAAAAATAAAAAATTGTGACTAGAGAATTAAGCTGCAAAAATGTCATTGTTTTTAACTGAAAGGACAAATTTTGGGACATGAATTTTATAGATCAGATAGAAGTGGACAATATTGAAGTATATTTGTTTTTCTTTTCGTCATTGCTACGGGTAGTTGTGAGATGCTAATATTTATTTTTATTTACTTAATTTTCTGACAATGGCCATACTCTAATGAACTCAAAATATAGCTATGCTAAACTAAATAAGGACCTGATTTGGCATAATTAAATTGCTGGTTTTCTCTCTTTCCCCCTCCTCGCCCTGTTTTTCATGAGTAATAAGCATTGCACCTTTTACTCATAGGAAGACAGCATAAGGTCACCCATTTCAAGTCATCTTTTTTCAAAGACTTAGACTTAAGTTATATATCAGTTTAGAAGATTAAGACTAACTAAGAAACTCCAGGAATGACATTCCTCGGAATGTCTCAGAAATGAAAAAAGAATTTGTGTACCAAATACCCCCTTACAATAATCCTCCACTCCCTATGCAGATTTAAGGCCAAATTAAATTCCACTTGAAGCCAAGTTTCCATGGCTAAAAAAAATTCCAAGTTTCTAAAACTGACATAATCAAGGTATATCTGTCCAAAAATTGAAAAATGTTTGATTACACAAAACATAGAATTCATTTTTAGCCTATGTTCCAAAGAAGCAGCATCCTAATCAATCCCTTAACACAAAGAACCAGGTAACAACAAAGAGCAGGCACGAGACAAATGATTTGGATACATTTCAAACTGGTATTTTTCGAATCAATGCACTCAAGATCTCCCCTCCCAAAACAGAGAAAATGAATCTATGACACTCCATTATCATCAACAAAATGATAATAAAAATTCTCAAAAAAAAGAGCCAAGTAGTCAACAAGAAAGTGACAAGAGCTCGCTGTTAGTTGTTATGAATGGTTCGAATGAATGATTTCCACACAAAATAAAAATATAAAAACCCAACCTTATGATTCCAATTGTAACTTACTGGTGTGGTGCCTATGTAGAACATAGAAATTGCTGATTTGCATCTTAGAAGGGAAAGAGAAGATAAGAAGAAAGAGGAGGCAGGGTAAATGTGTGGGAATCATAATCAACCACTATAACTGGTATTCTTGTCCCTTTAATATTACTTAGGCTCCTATGCTTTTTGCATGCTTTCTTTTCAAGATTCAATCATAAAACTCCCATCAATCCAAGTGGAGAAAAAAATATGAATCTCAAACTGTATTTTATTCATCTGTAGAATCAGAATGAAGGCTTTCTAGAAATTGTTATTTGTTTTCAGGGTTGTGGAGTTCCTGCCCTTTTATATAGAGTTGGCAGGAACTCTAAAATCTCAATGTGAATTATGGGAATTTAACACAATCTCTAATAGTCACTCCCCCTTTACATTTCTTCTACTCTTTACCCAATTTACTACTCATAAACACTGTCTAAGTACAATTCTTCATCAAACACCAATAGAAGGATCACTTCTCTGTAGAAGGAAAACTCATATTGTTGCCAAGAGACATGGAAGAATTTTATTAGAAGTAAACTAGTCTATAGGTACAAAGCAATGCTCTCTTGAGGGAAAATCCTTTACAATAACAGTAGCAATTTAATTAAACAAAAAAGGGAATCAATTCAACAATGATAGAATAAATCAACAATTCACATATAGTTTATATAAAAAGAGAGGTACTTCCACAAAGATTAAATGTTTCACTAAAGAGAGTGTGCAGCTACAGAAACTAAAACATAGTGCTAATAACAATACGCATAGATCTAATTTGTATAGCCCAAGCAACATAGTTAGTGTTGTTGAGCCTGATGACGAGGTTGGCAGTGTTTATGGTGACAAGGTCAGTGGTGGTGGCTGTGTGAGAGAAACAAATAGAATTAATGGTAGAACAGGTAGCCATAACTTGATAAAGATCGAAAAGCGCCGGTGAAAGCTCGTAGAGCTCTGATACCATAAAACAACAAATACTGAAGAGGGAAATGGCTTAACTTTTATTGATTGTAGTAGTAAATTTATATACATACAGGTGCAATAAACTATACAAAATAAACACAAAATGATATATACAAGAATATTCCTAAAGTTAGTTACAAGAATAAAACCCCATTTTCGTCCCTCACTTATAGGGCGTTATCAATTTCGTCCCCCACTGCAATAATTTTTCAATCAAGTCCTTCACTTATGAAATTCGCTTCAATAAAATCCTTCCATCTAACTTCCTCTAATTTTACTAACGAAAATGCTGATGTGGCCGTTAAATGATGATGTAGCACTGTTAAATGCCACGTTGGACATCCAAGTGGACACACCACTTAAGTGCTCACCAAAACGACATCGTTTTGGGTCCAAAGAGAAGCAACCCTTCCCTCTCCGCTTCTCCTTCTCTCTCCCTTTCTTCTTCTTCTCTCTCTTTCGTTGTTCCCGCTATGATGACTTTTTTCAAGAAAAGCATCCACTCTGTTATGGGTCTTCCTGGCACCTTGGAAACCACCACCACTACCTCCAATATCACCACCACATTTCATCCCTCACCGGCGGATTAGGCCTTCTCACCGCCACCAGAGATGTAAAACGGATTCCCAATGTTCTGGAGTCGGCAACGGTGAAGCCAATCACCCCACCGTCAACCCCCACAGCAAAAAGAGACCCCGGTGGAATTGGATTCATTGATGATATTGGCCGCGGGGTCAATGGGTTGATGTCTTTCACGGAAGAGCTCTGAGGAGAGGCGAGTGGATCATCAAATTGAGGAAATCAATCATAATAAGAATAAGGGTGTATCAGCGGATTGTTTGGGGACGATGAAGATGCCAGAAAGCATACCGAATTGGAGGAAAGCCCATTTCTCTTCCTTTACTTGCTAACACCTCTAAATCGACCGCTCTTACATGGGCCTCGCAATGCCTACGCCACTACATGTTGAACTATACGACCACGCTGATCTCTTCTCTATGGCGGGAGGTTTATTTCGTATCAAGAGGGGAGGCCAATTGTACAATCGATGCCACAAAGATAGTCAACTCTATTATTGAAGAAATAAGGAAATGGGCGACGATTAAACGTTGCTTTCTATTGCTCGTAGCGGCATTGCTTCATTTTATTCATCGATAGCATCTTTGGTAGCAGCACTATACCTTAGTATAGTATCTCTCTAGCTTCCAATCTATATAAAACGTAGCCTGTAACCTTTCTTTACCTCCTTACTTTCTATCGGCTAAAGCATGAAGGAGTGAGTTGACTCAGAGTTATGTGTACCCCGAGTTATGTGACTCAGCCATGCATGCAACCCACAACCCATTCCACGTTCTTCTTCTCCGATAATGGTGACGACATGGTTGAGTTCAAATAGACAATATTCACGAAAAACCATTTGCAAGTTATGCATTGCTTTTATTGAAGAAGACAATCCATTAGACAAAAAAAATCTGCAAGTTACGCATTTAACTGTATATTACCGTTGCTTACTTTATTACTTTTAACTCCTCTTTCAGTTTCCACATTTGGTCTCTTCATCTCCCGTACCAAATTCTTCCCATTCTTTAGCAATGGCTTGGACTCTTCTTCAACCAAGTTTCCTCCATCTTTCAATGAAAGCCCATAATCTCTTTCCAGCGTCTCAATGTCTTCATGATTTACTTGCTTGTTTTCATATAATGTTTGCATTCTATTAGTAGCAGCAGTGCAATTTTCCTGAGCTGTACCTTTACTAGCTGAGCCCCACTTTTTTGCATTAGTTCTGCGTTGAAAGCCCTTGGAAGTTTTTGTTGACTTTGTGGAAGGGCTTCTATACCAGAATTCATCTTACTCTGATGTCATCACCATTATCGGAGATGGGAAGGCCACTATTTATAGGGGAATTGAGCAAGAGTGAGAGCCGGAGAGGATAATACAGAAAATAAGCTTAGGGAGAGTTTGTCTGTTGCTGTCGCAGAGCGTGCCTAGAAGATCTCATGGAAGTTGGTTTAAAGGGATTGTTGTCTATACACCGTGAGAGAAGAAGAAAAAGAGAGGGAGAGAGACAGAGTAAAAGAAAAGGAAGAAGCTAATATCCAGCGTGGCATTTAACAGTGTCACATCACCGTTTAATAGCCACATTAGCATTTTTGTCAATGAAATTAGTAGAAGTTAGACGAAGGAATTTTATTAAAGCGAATTTCATAAGGGACTTGATTGAAAAATTATTACAGTAGGAGACGACATTGATAACACCTTATAAAGTGAGGGAGAAAAATGAGATTTTCATACTCCATAGCCTAAAACAAATTGTTTTATGATTTCGCACTGGACTATTATATGATCATTAGATCTGGGCCATTTTGTGATAGCCCAAGTCATGAGAGTAGAACAGGATTAAGAACATTCCTTTTCCGGCAGTGAAGGAATAGGAATTAACACCCAACCTGTGAGAGGAAAGATTGGTCCCATCTTTGGTCTGGGCACATAGACAGCGAAAACTAATTTAGTCTAGGCAAGTGAAATATCACATAACCAACTAGGCACATAAAAGCACCACAAGTTGACCATAAAAAAAAAAAAAAAAAAAAAAACAGAAAAACACCATTGTAAAGTTTTCATTACTTACTTTATTTTTGGACATTTGATCTAGAGTTGATAAAATGGGCTAGGCCTGATAGGCCATCTCATTTTGGCCTAAAAAAAAGTATGATTGAGTTCTATATATCTTAGCTGAATAGATTTAGGCTAATTTGATTCAATCTGAATTGGCTTATGGCCCGTTCAAGTTCGGACCGGGTCATGCCGCTTTCTTTTTGTTTTTTTTTTTTAAGGAAAGACTACCAAATCATATTAGTATGTGTTTTTAAATTTTAAATTTTAAAATATTTACTATTATATTTTTTTTTAGCTACTTATATATCTTTATTTTAAATTTACACTTACATGCATTTTTTTTTTATATGTCTTTAATTATTTGTTTTAATTTTATTTATTACTTTATATATATTTTATTTTGTTCAATTAGAATCATTAGTAATTTGACAAAAATCATTAAAGAAAAAAATTTAAAGCTTTGCAAGATTTTAACCTAATTACAAATAAAAATAGTTAAAAACATAGTGGGTCGGCTAGTTTAGGTCCGCTACTCATGTAAGGCCGAGCAATTTGGCCCAGCCCAAATTGGCCCGTGGCCCGATCGGGCCGTTACCTAGCTCTAATTCGATAGAGATGAATCGCACATAATGGCTAACGCTACAAGAGTCTACCCTGTTATTGATTCAACAGGAGTTGTTCAAATTGCTGATGATGGAAACCTCGTGGTATCAAATATATAACTTTTTCGGGAGCTTTAGCAGCTGCATTATTAACAACAGGCCTGTCTCCAAGTGTTTGCCAGGATTCAAACCTCTTTCTAAGACTTCGGAGAATGGTTACTCAGGAGATTTTGTGGAAAACAAAGGGTGTGTCCGAAAATCAACATCATGTGAGGTTAATAACATCACATTCTTAAGTTTAAGGATGATAAAAGTGGGAAATCCAGACAAGAAAGTAACAGCAGAAACTGAAACAGTGCCATTCAGAATGCTGGAACATGTAGCCCCAGTGCCAAGCTTATTCTTATACTGAGTCTAGATGGAGCGATCGTAGTTCCTCCACATGCTTGATCTGGACTGAGGATTTACCTATTCTTCAAGAGGGGCACTCTGTTGATGGTCGTTATCTTTTTGTCTCAGTAAAGACTTCAGATAAAGGTACTTACTTTGTTATATTTTCACAATCTATTTTTTTGGGCAAAAGATGCTTGATGGATTATTGAAGACATAACTCAAGCTGTACTTTTAAAATGATAACTTTCAATAGACTGAAAAGATATAGTAACTTTCGTGATGGATTATTCTAGGGCTATGGTTTTATATGGGATTGCTTAACATGAATGCCGCATTGATTATTCTTTGCTGAAATCTTTTCTTGTGTAGCATGAACTACAAGAAGCTGTAAACCTTGCAGCACAAACATAATTCCTTACCCCTTAAGCATTGGGGCAAATTGTGGAGACCCATGTACTTGAGGTTCAACTGCAGCGAGGAAACAGGGCAGCTTAACATCATGATGACTGGGGGAACTTATTCAGTTACTAGCATCTATCCAGTTTCGAGAAAGCTTATCATCAAAATATAAGCTTCAAATTACTTGACGGGAGCCAAGAGATCAGCCTGGTTTTCCATTTTATGTGACTGAATGGTGCTTCGGTAAAGACGAGACAGAGATTAATTGAAAGTTAAAGGGTCCCGATCGATGAGAAAAATATTATAGATACCTCTTCCATTAAGTCCAACTATAAAAACCTCAAACACATTTTAACCAAATCGAAAAAAGTCTCAATCTTGTCTTTTAAACCATATGGAGGAGAGACAGGGAGGTCCGAGGCAGGGACCACTGGAAAAGCCATGGAATATTATTTTGTACACTTCTTAACCGAAGAGATGAAATACGTGGCTATATGTTTGACACGTGTTTGAGTTGATTTTTGATCTGACTAATAGCTGAAAAAAACAAAATACTGGTTCCAACTGTAGTAATGTTTGGTCATGTTATTTTGGATTTCCTCTTGAACCTAACGAAGCCTACATGAAATGAGAAAATTGCACATGCATGTTTTACTATTTTGACAAAGTAAGCAGAAAATAAATAAATGAATAGAAATAGAGAAAAATTAAACACACAAAATTTATGTGGTTTGATAATTTGCTTACAACTAGGTCTACAATACCCATCATATATAATGGATATTAGTGCAAAGCGTAAGGAAGGGTTGAAATTTTTTTACGTGTATGTTGTCATGTATCATTATTCATTTTAAGCGATTTTTAAAAAAATTATAATTTGGCCCACAAAACTTTATATTAATTAATAAATTTCCCCCACTTCTACTTATTAAATGTTGGTTGGAATATTCCAGGAAGTTAATATTAAAGAAATTTAGTAGTTCTAATTTTTAGTATTATCTAGCTTATGACATTATTGATATTACCAAGCTTATACTAAAAAAAAATATTAATTATGATTGTCATAGTAAGGATTTATAAATTTAATATAAATGCGGCATAAATTATCAAAACATAATTTGGAAGATTTGTTTGAAGGAAGANATTATCTAGCTTATGACATTATTGATATTACCAAGCTTATACTAAAAAAAAATATTAATTATGATTGTCATAGTAAGGATTTATAAATTTAATATAAATGCGGCATAAATTATCAAAACATAATTTGCAAGATTTGTTTGAAGGAAGAAAAGTGAAGAACAAAACCTATGGACATAAAAGGATTCAGATTACCTCAACAATGCCTAGATTCATTTTTTTAAAAGCTACATCTCTTCTCTTAAAGTGGTAAAGGAAAAAAAAATTAAAATTATTGGTTCCCAACAATGAAAAATTATCCAAATACTTTATTAATGTTATGTGATTATTCTATTGAGTTATATGGTCATTAAGTTCAAACATAAATGAAATCACCATATATGCATGTAAGCATACACAATATAATAGGTACTCACTTGAAAAACATTTTCCTTTAGCACATGTTACTGTTTTTACATCAGCTCTAAAAATAAACTTTAATATAAACATTCTTGAGATCAACTTTTCAAATTTTATGTGATTTATTTATATGATAAGCCAAATCCTCAACCTTAATTTTAGATATATTAAAAAGTTAAATTAAATTATTATTTTTTTTGATTATCTTGAAGTTGTAGTTTTTTCAGTCTATTGTTAAAAATGNTGTAGTTTTTTCGGTCTATTGTTAAAAATGAAAATAGCATATTCAAGTACAAAATGAGGAATAAAAATTGGCCATTTTTACAAAATATAGAATGAATTATGCTTCTTTCTCTTTTTATTTCTTTCTCTTGTAACCATGTTAGTCAATAGTCAGTTTGTGTAAATATTGGGGACCAATAAGAATAAGTTCTTATGTTAATATATTGGCACCCTACTGATGGTAATTGGTTGATACTTATTAATCGGGTTCGCTTTTTATAACTATCTTAATTAGTTAATTTGGTTATGCTCAAATCAACTGTTTTCTTTTTAGGTGCTATGAAAAAATTATTCTAGGAAGAAACTGATAACTTGATTGAAAATTGTGAAAAATATATATATACATATGTGAATAATTAATTATTTTGTAAGGTTTTTTTTTCTATAAATATTATATATTTTTAAATGTAATGGA
Source organism: Cercis canadensis (assembly GCA_003255065.1). Lineage (NCBI taxonomy): Eukaryota > Viridiplantae > Streptophyta > Magnoliopsida > Fabales > Fabaceae > Cercis > Cercis canadensis. The sequence goes on along the minus strand of QAOA01000648.1, from coordinate 1,014,622 downwards.
TCAAAATTAAATTTAGTTTTCAATAGTTATATTCAATTAAAAAGTATCGTTCAAGATGGTGGTCCAAATTAGCCGTGCCTATGGTGTCATGTGCCTATCGTCTAATGTTTCACCAAATGCAGCCTTTACTCTTCTTGGCATACGAAAGAAATGCTGCTCATTATTCTTCTGTTTACACGTCATGTGGAAGTCAGGAGTTAATATGGAGTCATACTTTTTCACTTTTGTTTCAAAATTTAAGCCATGTTTTTAACTTTAACATTTACATACTTGTATATCATAACCATACATCATCTACATGAAAATTAATCTATGAGCTTAGACTCGGACCCAAGATCAGAGAATAATCAAACTTCAAGTACGCCTCCTTAACCACTCTCACATATCGACAATCCTACATATAATTATCAGAGTCGGACTTACATTAGCTCCAAGTAAATCTGCAAAAATTGATTCACTCTCCCAAAATACTTTCATCTTCCCCAACCAAAATGAAAACAGACAGATGGGAAAGCTACAAGGACCAGACGAAGGAGAAAAGTAAAGTAGAAGACTGAATGAGTATTTACAAGAGGTCGACGTTGACTTGCGAAGTTGCATGCCACCATACGTTGTAAAACTTTTGTCGGATGTGGCTGCGTTATTGAAATTGGAGGGTAAAGTCTATTTTGGTAAGGAGATGCCGTTTTCGAAAGTCTTCATACCAGAAATATTTTTTGGGTCTGATGATGGTTGTTATCTTTCTGTCCCAGTAAAGACTTCAGATAAAGGTACCTACTACCTTTTCACAATCTATTTTTTTGGGCAAAATATGCTTGATGGATTATTAAAGACATAACTCAAGCAGTACTTTTAAAATGATAACTTTCAATAGACTGACAAGATATGGTAACTTTAGTGATGGATTATTCTTGGGCTATGGTTTTATATGGGATTGCTTAACATGAATACCGCATTGATTATTCTTTGCTGAAATCTTTTCTTGTGTAGCATGAACTACAAGAAGCTTTAAACCTTGTAGCACAAACATAATTCCTTGCCCCTTAAGCACTGGGCCAAATTGTGGAGACCCATGTACTTGAGGTTCAACTGCAGCGAGGAAACAGGGCAGCTTAGCTTCATGATGACTGGGGGAACTTATTCAGTTACTAGCATCTATCCAGTTTCGAGAAAGCTTATCATCAAAATAGAAGGTTCAAATTACTTAATGGGAGCCAAGAGATCAGCCTGATTTTCCATTTTATGTGACTGAATGGTGCTTTGGTAAAGACGAGATAGAGATTAATTGAAAGTTAAAGGGTCCCGATCGATGATATAGATACCTCTTCCATTAAGTCCAACTATAAAAACGTCAAACACATTTTAACCAAATCCAAAAAGTCTCAATCTTGTCTTTTAAACCATATGGAGGAGAGACAGGGAGGTCCGAGGCAGGGACCACTGGAAAAGCCATAGAATATTATCTTGTACACTTCTTAACCTAAGAGATGAAGATACGTGGCTATATGTTTGACACGTGTTTGAGTTGATTTTTTATCTGACTAATAGCTGAAAAAAAGAAAATACTGATTCCAACTGTAGTAATGTTTGGTCATGTTATTTTGGATTTCCTCTTGAACCTAACGAAGCCTACATGAAGTGAGAAAATTGCACATGCATGTTTTACTATTTTGACAAAGTAAGCAGAAAACAAATAAATGAATAGAAATTGAAAAAAATTAAACACACAAAATTTACGTGGTTTGATAATTTGCTTACAACTTGGTCTACAATACTCACTCATCGTACATGATGGGTATCAGTGCAAAATATAAGGAAGGGCTGAGATTTTTCCACGTGTATGTTGTCATGTATCATTATTCATTCTTAGCAATTTTTTGAAAATTATAATTTGGCCCACAAAACTTTATATTAATTAATAAATTTTCCCCACTTCTATTTATTAAATGTTGGTTGGAATATTCCAGGAAGTTAATATTAAAGAAATGGAGGTTTCTTAGATACTTTTAGTATTTATGTAGTATGTCATACTGTATAAGAATAACCAACAAATGAATTACATGTGTACAAATTAACTGTTTTTAAGTTTGTTTAAAAAATTAAATAAATTATATTTTATATATAATAAAATATAAAAATTATGTATGTTTGCCACGTCAGTGTAGTATGGCATACTTACGTAGTATCATAGAATCCCCGTAAAGAAATTTAGTAGTTCTAATTTTTAGTATGACATTATTGATATTACCAAGCTTATACTAAAGAAAAATATTAATTATGATTTTCACAGTAAGGATTTATAAATTTAATATAAGTGCGGCATAAATGATCAAAAAATAATTTGCAAGATTTGTTTGAAGGAACTAAAGTGAAGAACAAAACCTATGGACATAAAAAGGATTCAGATTACCTCAACAATGCATAGATTCATTTTTTTTTAAAGCTGCATCTCTTCTCTTAATGTGGTAAAGGAATAAATTTTTTAAATTAGTGGTTGCCATACCATGAAAAATTATCCAAATACTTCATTAATGTTATGTGGTTATTTTATTGAGTTATATGATCATTAAGTTCAAACATAAATGAAATAACCACATATGCATGTAAGCATACACAATATAATAGGTACTCACTTGAAAAACATTTGCCGTTAGCACATGTTACTGTTTTNAAAACATTTGCCTTTAGCACATGTTACTGTTTTTACATTAGCTCTAAAAATAAACTTTAATAGAAACCTTCTTGAGATCAACTTTTCAAATTTAATGTGATTTATTTATATGATAAGCAAAATCCTTAGCCTTAACTTTAGATATGTTAAAAAGTAAAATTAAATTATTATTATTTTTTATTATCTTGATGATGTAGTTTTTTCGGTCTATTGTTAAAAATGAAAATAGCATATTCAAGTACAAAATGAGGAATAAAAATTGGCCCTTTTTACAAAATATAGAATGAATTATGCTTTTTTACCTTTTTATTTCTTTTGAAACCATGTTAACCAATAGTCAATTTGTGTAAATAGTGGAGACCTATAAGAAGTTTGTTCTTATGTTAATAAGTTTATAATAACATATTCAGAGACGTAAGCACTTAATTTGACATGTAGTAATGTTTAATTCACTAATCTCAAATCTAACGCATGGAAGTGAGCCTTATGTTAGATTTAGAAAAGCCCAATCTATTTTCTAAACAAAAAACTAACTTTTGATTATGGGCTGTTTTATGTCAACTTGGCTCAATTAACTGACCCAAACAAATTGGCGTCAAATTATAAATTAAGCAAAAGTTTAAGGCTTCTTGTGTTATTATGAAGAAAATCGAGTGGCCAAGTTTTCCATAAAATAACCACATCCATTTATCTGATAGGTATTGTAGACCTGGCCTTTGCCAATATCCAAGTAGGGAAGACGATTCTCAAAACCCAAAAACTCAATTACAAACAAATATCTCACAATATTTTATACACTCAACGTCTTTTGTAAATTTAAATTTCCTTATCAATTACGGTTTTTGTAGTTGTGGCTTTCCTGCTGAAAATAGACAGCCTGTAGCAGACTAATTGTGCTAGTCATTTTCAGCAGAAACTGTCTTCGACTAAGAATACTATAAAGAAAAAAAATCATATCTTGGTTCTTCACTGATTTATTCGCTCACAGTTTGGTCCTTCATAGCTTTGAAAAGAATCTTGACATCAAACACATTAGGAAGGAGTTAGACACATGGGTCATGGCTATATATATATATATATTGGCACCCTACTAATGGTAATTGGTTGATACTTATTAATCGGGTTCGCTTTTTATAACTATCTTAATTAGTTAATTTGGTTATGCTCAAATCAACTGTTTTCTTTTTAGGTATGAAAAAATTATTCTAGGAAGAAACTGATAACTTGATTGAAAATTGTGAAAAATATATATATACATATGTGAATAAT